>JAUNZO010003988.1:0-10720 GCA_031894775.1 Chloris gayana | reverse complement strand
TCCAAATCTGTCTAGAGTGATTCTTGTCAGCAAGTTTAATTGCTTTTCAGTTTGTACCCCAATGACTGATGTATTGAATTCGAATTTTGAAATAGCATGAGCATGGGACGTGAAGATCAGTCGGAGACGTCGCGCTGTTCTTATAGATGTGATCGAGAGGTATCGAGTTCTGCATTAGGAGCTGAGGTACTTGTCTTCTTATCTTCTCCTTATAGATAGTGAACTCATTGGATAAATACACTCTTCCATCATCGGTGCGCAAGCATTTAATTTTCTTGTCGATCATTACAGCCTCTGTGTTATTCCAGTCAGAGCTTCCGGATAACTAAAACAGGCTCATTGGATAACTAAATTTTGTAGGTTGGTGAGCATTACAATGCTTCCAGAATCGATATTACTTGCTGACCAGAGACAGTAAAAAAAGCAGCCGACTTGCTCACACCAGCTGAGAGAGTAACAGTGACCGGGCATGGCTTTGGTGCCTTCTTAAATTTGAACCTGGCTTCGGTTTGTTCTCGGCAAGCTGCAGAGTGGCTGGTCAGCATTTCAGAGCTGAAAGAAGACCATATAGCCATGAATATTAAGTCAGGTGTAACCACTGAACCTCAAACCTACCAACGTGCATGAGCTGCTGAGAGTCCCACGTGGCATCAGAACGGCGCCCAATGTGGCAGGATTTAAGTCAAAAACTGAATACGCAGCCTTGCGCAATCAGCTGGGTGTAGAGAGTAGCTGTGTTCTTAAGAGTGAAAAGCTACTCGAGGCTGCTTCGGGGCTCCACGAGACAGCAATGTGAGGCTCGAGGCTGTTTTATATCATACTGATCAGCCACTATTTGGTCCCAACCACGACGAAGGGTGCCAACACAGAGGCTCTAATGTACACCAAGGATATCAGCAAGATTGCTGAGTTTGATTGGTGCGAAATCGTGTATAAGCATCTAAGGGCGATTATCAAAGGTTGGCATGACAAAGGGCCCAAAACTAAGACAAGGACCCTCGGTGGTTGTCTCATCGTATTGCTGGTAAGCTTGTACCTTATTTCATTGTGCTATTTTCAGTTTATTAGAGCCATGTTTTCTTAAGTGCTGCTGTATATTCTTGTTGACAGGTATATTTTCTGGACAATGTCCTGCTTGATGAGACAGTTGAGATGAACGAGGACGAGGATATGAACGAGGATGATGAAATTGCTAGAGTAAATCTCTACAATTACAATAAGGTGCAGAGCATGATTAAAAGAGCCAGTAGGTTGATGAAAGGTGCCATGAATGTGTACGACAAATTTGAGGTAAGTACGTTTTTTCTCTCTCTCAAACATGCAGTATCTTTGGCCGTAGTTGATATATAGATGAATTAACTTGTTCAATTTATCGTTTCGGTTGAAAGCCGGGGGAAGCACGTCCTCCATAACACACATGGGCTCTGTGCAATCTCGAGAGCTATCATTGGCAACGCGGTCTGAAGGGACAATGGCTGCAGCTAGGTCGACCAATCTGCAAAATTGGAAAAGATGGAAAAGCTGCTTTTGAGGTTACAAAAGGTTGTGCGAGAACCTTATAAGGCCGAAATTTCAGATCTTGTGATGTCGGATGTGGAAGCTTTGTATCGGAAGCATGTTGTATCAAAGATTGACTCATCCGATGAGTCAAAATTGGTTGTGGACATCCACAATTTTTCAATAACTGAACGATCCTTTGTTGAGGCGTTCAAGCCGGAAGGGTCTCTGCATCCATTTGCACTCCGTGCTCGGTGCTCGATATGGGATGCTATGTATCATGATCGAATCTATCTCAAGCAAGAGTGTGTCGTAAGTACCTGCTGCAACACAAAAGAACTTAGAATCCACAAACTCCGATTGGATGTCATACAAGAACCTTGAGATAGTTGCCCAAACACCTTTTGGAGTGCCGAGAAAAAGAGGATATATACATAATCTACCCCTTGAGAACAGGTCACCTCTCTTACCCTTGCCGCCAAAGACAATTTACGAGGCTTTCCTCGCACCAAGAAGAGGTGGCCCTCTTGGGATCCAAGAAGACAATTGAATTGCCTTCAAACATGTGCAGCTAGTGCGAAGAATATAGAGCGAATTCGCTTCACCAAGGACACGAATCCTTGTCGCTCGAGACACGAATCCGTGTCCACGAACACGAATCCATGGATAAGACAATGTTTTCATTTTTTCCAACCATTGTTTGGTTGACTACTTAGCTAAAGATAAGACAACACGACCTGTACTTGTTTGGTCCATTGATTTTAACTGTATGGTCATTGCGGATCTATACATTGTTTGGTTGACAATTTAGCTCAGCAAGCTGAGATCATCCAAGCAGAACATTCCTTTTCGCCGTTGTTTGAATCCTTGTCGCCGTTGTTCTAGCTATGTGTGGTACTCCCAAATCTGGGATAAATGGTCGTCCTAAGAATCTTGTTAGCTATACTTGCCAAAGTAGATAGGCCGCTGATATGACCGAGTGTATATTCTGCAGCGAGTGTACAAGATCCTCTTGTTGTCATCATTAAGAAAAAGCTGCGAGTGTAGCTCGGTGTCGATGCCGCTAGGAACGCCAAACCTCTCCTCCATGCTCTCTTGTTGGCAGTGATCTTTCTGCCGTCACTCGTCCAAGTCATAGAAGTCTTGTCGGCACTAATGTGAACTGTAGAGTAAAACTGCCTAATTAGCTCACTTGTTCCAATGACAACGAGTAACTCATGATCTTCTCCAATCCCAAATGTGCACACCGTTTTCCGACACCAGCAAACTGCTCTATGCTAGCAATGTGCTTCCAGTCAATCCACTTCGGATCGGCCAATTTGGCCCTACTATAAATGGAGTTGTACAAGTCCTGTTGCTCAATGGATCAGAACCTCCTATCCGTCGATTGATTTTGATTGTATGGTCATCGCAGATGTATGCATAAAAAGCCTGATCTTCGACAACGGTGATCGAGTCTTACGGGGAGAAGGATCGGGAGAAGGGTGTTACGAAGTGATCTGCTTGGATGATCTCGATTGCTTGAGCTAAATTGTCAACCAAACGAGTGTATAGATCCGCAATGACCATACAGTCAAAATCAATGGACCAAACAGTACAGGTCGTGTTGTCTTATCTTTAGCTAAGTAGTCAACCAAACAATGGTTGGAAAAAATAAAAACATTGTCTTATGCATGGATTCTGTTGTTAGCCGGGATGCATTAATTTTAGAATTATATGATAAGTACCTTTCCTTTTGTGCCTACTTGCACCCCACAAGCTCTAACAAGATTTCTCCATTTATCCTGACATTATATGAAACATTGTAAGTAGCCAAGAAAAATTCCTGGCGAAATATCCAAGATATGTACTACCTGTTAACAAGTTGCTACCAATCTCTATACCTTTAGATGCTCCGGCGTGCGAATGGATGTTGAAAAGTTTAAGAAAGGTATAAATGTTTGTAATTTTGTTGTAATCAAATGCTTGTAGTTTGTTGATGTAAACAAATGCTTGTAGTTTGTTGATGTAAACAAATGCTTGTAGTTTTTTTTAAATTAGAATTACGGTCCGTAGGGTTGGGACCTTCAATATGTATTGACACCAATACATTAACATGTGATTTTTCATGCTTCAGATGCAAAAAAGAAAAAAACAATGTCATGATTGCAACAACTCAGATCATGGGTGTTGCGCTGTTTTCATTTTTTGGGAGAGGAGACATTGGTTGCAGTGGGCCCAGCTGTCGGCAAAAAGAGTGGAGCGACAGATCAATCACCATTCACCCCAAACTTCTCATTTTATCTGCGGCAGAAGTGCGACCGTCTCGGAGAGAAAAATAAACACGCTAAAGATAAAAGTCAACTTAATTTTTAAAGTATTTGTTGCATCTCAAATTTTATACCATGATAGATAAAAATACATATTATTTGTCTACATTTTAGTTCTAAATTCTTATGAATCTTGGAGATATTTCTCCTTCCATTAATTCAATTGTATAAACATTTGGAAACATTTGATTTTTTTACATGTTGGGTAACTTGGCATTTGGTGGATCTTGGGATACCCGGAGGATATAACGTCAACAAGACTTTTTACGGTAGTCTCAAATAACCATGGAACATCCATTTAAATAGATGATATAGATTGATAAGATGAACCTTTAATACTTTTTACTCAAAATTTATAGTTCGAGCCGCCGCGCCACTCGCCTCATCCGCCTCCCCGCCCCGCAGCCGCGCGCCTCGTCGTCGCCGTCGAAGATCCCGCAGCCGGTCGTCCGCGTTCCCGTCTCCCCGTCCCGCAGTCGGTCGTCCGCGTTCCCGTCCGCGGCCCCGTCCTCGTCGAGCTGCCGCGCCTCGTCGTCGCCGTCGAAGTTCTTCCTCGTGTGAGCTCTCTCTCTCTCTCTCTCTCTCTCTCTCTCTCTCTCTCTCTCTCTCTCTCTCTCTCTCTACTATTTCCACGAAGACAGTTAGCAAAGTTCAAATGCAGGTCAACTTACTGCATCTAGATAAGTTATAGTTCACTTAGATAGATGCCCAGAGCTATTAGTTTTTGTGTATGCTGTACTTAAGAAACTAAGGATCGGTTTCAGTTGGGCACTAATGAGCGATGCCGAGTGAAATCTGTCCGAGTGATTCTTGTCGACAAGTTTATTGCTTTTCAGTTTATACACCAATGACCGATGCCGAGTGAAATGCAGTAGTAGCCCATGAAAAATAGGTCCAACTCCCAAATCGTATTTTTAGCCCCCAAAGCTCTATCGGTGGTTAGGCCCCCAAAGCTCTATCGGTGGTTTACTGCAGGTCCCGTTTCCCTTCCGAGTGGAACAAACATCGGTTTTCTTTACTATTTCCAAGAAGACAGTAGTTAAAATGCAGGTCTACTTACTGCATCTAGATAAGTTATAGTTCACTTAGATAGATGCCCAGAGCTATTAGTTTCACCCTTTTGTGTGTGCTGTACTTAAGAAACTAAGGATCGGTTTCAGTTGGGCACTAATGACCGATGCCGAGTGAAATCTGTCCAGAGTGATTCTTGTCAGCAAGTTTATTGCTTTTCAGTTTATACACCAATGATCGATGCCGAGTGAAATGCAGTAGTAGCCCATGAAAAATAGGTCCAACTCCCAAATCGCATTTTTAGCCCCCAAAGCTCTATCGGTGGTCCCGTTTCCCTTCCGAGTGGAACAAACATCGGTTTTCTTTACTATTTCCAAGAAGACAGTTAGCAAAGTTAAAATGCAGGTCAACTTACTGCATCTAGATAAGTTATAGTTCACTTAGATAGATGCCCAGAGATATTAGTTTCACCCTTTTGTGTATGCTGTACTTAAGAAACTAAGGATCGGTTTCAGTTGGGCACTAATAACCTGTTTCCAAATCTGTCTAGAGTGATTCTTGTCAGCAAGTTTAATTGCTTTTCAGTTTATACCCCAATGACTGATGTATTGAATTCGAATTTTGAAATAGCATGAGCATGGGGCGTGAAGATCAGTCGGAGACGTCGCGCTGTTCTTATAGATGTGATCGAGAGGTATCGAGTTCTGCATTAGGAGCTGAGGTACTTGTCTTCTTATCTTCTCCTTATAGATAGTGAACTCATTGGATAAATACACTCTTCCATCATCAGTGCGCAAGCATTAAATTTTCTTGTCGATCATTACAGCCTCTGTGTTATTCCAGTCAGAGCTTCCGGATAATTAAAACAGGCTCATTGGATAACTAAATTTTGTAGGTTGGTGAGCGTTACAATGCTTCCAGAATCGATATTACTTGCTTACCAGAGACAGTAAAAAAAGCAGCCGACTTGCTCACACCAGCTGAGAGAGTAACAGTGACCGGGGATGGCTTTGGTGCCTTCTTAAATTTGAACCTGACTTCAGTTTGTTCTCGGCAAGCTGCAGAGTGGCTGGTCAGCATTTCAGAGCTGAAAGAAGACCATATAGCCATGAATATTAAGTCAGGTGTAACCCTGAACCTCAAACCTACCAACGTGCATGAGCTGCTGAGAGTCCCACGTGGCATCAGAATGGCGCCCAATGTGGCAGGATTTAAGTCAAAAACTGAATACGCAGCCTTGCGCAATCAGCTGGGTGTAGAGAGTAGCTGTGTTCTTAAGAGTGAAAAGCTACTCAGGCTGCTTCAGGGCTCCACAGACAGCAATGTGAGGACAAGCTGAGGCACTTTCTGGCGCAAGTAGCCATAAGCATCGTGTATGCCTTCTACATCTGACTTTGTAGCCAAGTTCTGAAAATCTGGCGCCTCTGTCTTTTTAACATAATGCTGCGCCACATCTGTCTTTGTAGCATAGTGCTGCGCCGCCTCTGCCTTTGTAATATAGTGCTGCGCCGCCTCTGTCTTTGTAACATAGACCTGAGTGGGAGAACCCCAATGACTATTGGTGGTAGATTGATGTTGAGATCCTGCACCACGAGGCTGAGGTGACAAGTCGCGGATCAGTCGTTCTTCAAATGCACTAGGTTGGTTTGGTGCTTGTGGCTTTGGAATCATAGTAAGATTTCTGTCAATGATCTCCATCTGGTACTGAGCTGGGGTCCGGATGAAGCTGCAAATCTGCACTAAGTTTTTTATAGATTATAAAGAGAAGCACTGAACCCACAACTGTGCAAAATATTTGCAAATAAGAAAGAAAACAGACTTGGCGGTTCTTTTGGTTACACTTGTAGTAAGTTGCTTTACCATCTGCGGCAAGGAACTCATAGGTAGTTCCACCACACCAGCAGGGTACCAGTCTCAGGTGGGTATAC
Source organism: Chloris gayana (assembly GCA_031894775.1). NCBI lineage: Eukaryota > Viridiplantae > Streptophyta > Magnoliopsida > Poales > Poaceae > Chloris > Chloris gayana. Next base: position 3,975 of record JAUNZO010003988.1, on the reverse strand, counting down.
TTTCCATATCCCGACATCTTGGTATCTGAAAAAATAAATGAGATACTAAAATGGTATCTGAAAAAATAAATGAGAAACTAAAATCAGTGGATCAGTGATCATTTAAAAGAACGACGAGTTGTCGTTCCAGCTAATCCAAAGAACCTAATAATGGTGTGAAAAAGGAAGCACTGCACACTGACATATGTATTTTTCTCCGCTTGTATGCTAAAAAGGATGCTTGAGGTTTTCATCATTGGGCCACAATCAAGAATATTTATTTCACACAACACACATTAAGGCAGATCAGTAAGATATTAATCATTCATGCTCACAATTTTATATATCAACTGTCCTCTACGACTGCCGTACAACCGTGATTTGCTGGCATCTGCATGCTTTTGGTGATTATTAACTGAATGCTAACACCATGATTTTCTGATTGTGAACATGCATACTTCGAAGTGGTCATGCATGACAGAAGTGAACTCAGGATGTATGTATAGCAGGATTCTTGATATATTTTAAAACACTGCCAGTTTCATCAGCTATTTGCAATAAAAAGATATATTTTGTTTTGATCAACAAAAAAAAATCCCAGTTCTACAGTCATGTTTCAAATAGGAAAATTTCCATCTATGCCATCACTTTAGGTGAAATTTTCATCTGTACCATCATTGTGTGTCAATGACACGTAGGACCAGACCCCACATACCGTTGACTAGATGGATTACATAGCGAAGACAAGTACCTGTCACAAGGCTAAGTGAAGACAAAGTACAAATTTTTTTATTCAGCTACTACAATCCATAGGCAAATACTTTGCTTAAGAAACTAAAGTATGGGCTCAACCGAGAGTAGTGGTATATTATATTATGCACAGTAAGCATAGCAAAACAAGTACCAGTCACAAGCAAAGTACAACTTTTTTATTCAGCAACTAAAGTCAGTGGATCAGTGATCATTTAAAAGAATGACGAGTTGTCGTTCCAGCTAATCCAATATACTCACATAGCGAAGTGTACCTGTCACAAGGCTAAGTGAAGACAAAGTACAACTTTTTTATTCAGCAACTACAATCCAGAGGCAAAGCAATGTATTAATGCCGGCATGCATAGTAAGTATGGGCTATTCAAACATTAAGTAATCAATCTGCAATCCAGAGACAGGGAGGACAAGGGATCTGCAATCGAAAGAAGAGTAGGACCAAATACAAAAGGGAGGACAACAGATCTGCCTCTTCTGTCTTCTATCGAGCGGAAGGAACTTGTGGAAAGGGCAGGAGGGATCAATTGCAGATCTGTTGTCCTCCCTGCTCCTCCTGAAGCATTCAATGTAAAATTTAGTTGCACCGTCATGAATTTACACTTTTCGTTATGTTGGGTTTGCAACCCACCCATCAAAAGATTAATTAGATGGGTTTGGACTGGGTGGCCTGGGTGGGTACATGGGTTAGAGATAAACGTCCGCGTCGCCGTTGGGGAAGAAGAAGCGTCCGTACTACCGGTTCGATTCCATCTTCCAATCTTCAATCCTCTATGGAGCTCGCCTTCCCATGACGCTGCGCGCGCGTCGCATCACCGTGCTCCTCCGCGCTCCGCCGCCACGGCCCGCGTGCGTCCGCGGCTCCACGCCGCGCGCCATCCGCAGCATCGTGCGCCTTCGCGCTCCGCCGCGCTGCGAGCCCTCAATAGTTGTTTTGTGAAGCATGGACCAAGATTTTCCTCCGGGGATGTCCGGATCCTTGAAGCTGTTGATGTGCCCGAACTGCATCACCTTGTTGATTGTTTGGTCTTCCCCGGGAAAGGTGAGAGGCCACATGCAACCGAAGCATCCGGGAGCGATATTGATTGGACCAAGATTTTCCTCGGTAGCTAAAATGCCGAAAATTAAGACCCACCCTCAAGCTGGGCCAAGGTCGGTTAAACATGGCTGACTAGAGTTTTTTACTTAATTTTTGTTACTAATCGTCACTTTCTAGAATTCACAAAAATAGTCTTCCTGTCGCCCATCTATGGGGCGATTAGGCATTATCGCCCGGTCGAGAGGGCAATATGTGTCCGGATGGGTGACATGGCGCTATCGGCCTCCATGCGGGCGACAAGGGTCGGTGTAGGGTCGGTCGCCTTGTGTGCGGGCGCCATGAAGATTTGCAGGATTAGTGGTGGGCCCGAACTCCTAGGGGCATGCAAGGCTACAACAAGGTTAATCATGACATGGAGACGGTACATGACGAGATTCCATACTGCTGCGGTCTACTCCTGCAAATGTTTCACGATGTGTAGGTGTATAAAATACAAATATAAAAGCTCGGATGGTCGGATAACATCCATCATACAATTACCTTAACGTCTTGCGCACATACTTTTGCACTCAACAAAAATTCGAAAAAAGTGTAAATTCATAACGGTGCAACTAAATTTTACATTGTGCTCCATACTACAATTTTTCTCCGAAAGTGTGACAGAAGGAAAGCACAAAATTTTGTAAGAAAATAAACCTTGTGGTTTGCTCATATTCTAATGGATGCATATTATTGTAAAAAAGAAATACTACTCCCTTCGATTTTATTTATATGAGGTCGTTGATTTTTTAAGTTATGTTTAACCATTCGCCTTATTTGAAAAACTTATATAATTATCACATATTTTATTATGATTTATTTTATTACAAAAGAAATTAAATATCTAACGGAGGGACTCTAGGGCCTCATGAAAGGGTTGCGCCTGTCGGAAGGCGAGTGTAGCCAATGACATCCTGAAGGATTAAAATTTAGTAAGTTTTTTAGATGGCAGGTAAGAGATTAGAGTTTATGTCAATGGCATAGAAGAAATTTTCCCTTTAATTAAGGCCAGCAACGGTTGGCTGACTACTCGGCCAAGGTCAAACAAGATCTTACCGTTGCGGCCCTCGATTTGAACACCCCCGTCGACTCGCCTCATCCGCCTCCCCGTCCCGCAGCCGCGCCTCGTCGAGCCGCCGCGCCACTCGCCTCATCCGCCTCCCCGCCCCGCAGCCCCGCCCTCGTCGAGCCGCCGCGCCTCGTCGTCGCCGTCGAAGATCCCGCAGCCGGTCGTCCGCGTTCCCGTCTCCCCGTCCCGCAGCCGGTCGTCCGCGTTCCCGTCCGCGGCCCCGCCCTCGTCGAGCCGCCGCGCCTCATCGTCGCCGTCGAAGTTCTTCCTCGTGTGAGCTCTCTCTCTCTCCTCTCTCTCTCTCTCTCTCTCTCTCTACTATTTCCACGAGACGGTTAGCAAAATTCAAATGCAGGTCAACTTACTGCATCTAGATAAGTTATAGTTCACTTAGATAGATGCCCCGAGCTATTAGTTTTTGTGTATGCTGTACTTAAGAAACTAAGGATCGGTTTCAGTTGGGCACTAATGACCGATGCCGAGTGAAATCTGTCCGAGTGATTCTTGTCGGCAAGTTTATTGCTTTTCGGTTTATACACCAATGACCGATGCCGAGTGAAATGCAGTAGTAGCCCATAAAAAATAGGTCCAACTCCCAAATCGCATTTTTAGCCCCCAAAAGCTCTATCGGTGGTTAGCCCCCAAAGCTCTATCGGTGGTTTACTGCAGGTCCCGTTTCCCTTCGAGTGGAACAAACATCGGTTTTCTTTACTATTTCCAAGAAGACAGTAGTTAAAATGCAGGTCTACTTACTGCATCTAGATAAGTTATAGTTCACTTAGATAGATGCCCGAGCTATTAGTTTCACCCTTTTGTGTGTGCTGTACTTAAGAAACTAAGGATCGGTTTCAGTTGGGCACTAATGACCGATGCCGAGTGAAATCTGTCCGGAGTGATTCTTGTCGGCAAGTTTATTGCTATTCAGTTTATACACCAATGATCGATGCCGAGTGAAATGCAGTAGTAGCCCATGAAAAATAGGTCCAACTCCCAAATCGCATTTTTAGCCCTCAAAGCTCTATCGGTGGTCCCGTTTCCCTTACGAGTGGAACAAACATCGGTTTTCTTTACTATTTCCAAGAAG
>JAUNZO010003987.1:0-24555 GCA_031894775.1 Chloris gayana | reverse complement strand
TTTGAGGCAGCTGTATGCTACAACGCAACTACGTGAAGGCAAGCACAAATGAGAAAAAACAGTGGGAATGGAATGGAATTTTTATTTTAAAATAATCATTATTAATCTAAAATTTTAAAAATAAACCGTCTCAAACTAAATTTTCAAGATCTAGACGTTTTTGTCACGCCATATTGTATGGCGTGATTCCTGAATAAATCACGCCATATGAAATGGCGTGACTATGTCCACGTCAGCGTTGATCGCCACGTCGGAACGGGCGTAGGTCGAGATTGACCCGAATCACGCCGACTTGTATGGCGTGATTGGACTATCAATCACGCCAAACCATCCAGCGTGATACGGACTTAGGTAATTTTGACAGACGCGACGAAACCGAAGCATGATTGAATCACGCCATATGATTTGGCGTGATTGATAAGGAATCACGCCAATTCATATGGCGTGATTCATTCTTCTCTCTTAAGTGTCGCTTTCAGTGATGTCAGTGACATCATCGAGTCATATTTTTTTAAAAAAGCCGTAGACGAGTACATATGATGTCCGTTTTGAATTCCGTTTTCACCATTGTGATCTATGCGACGAGACGAACAAAACTAGATCTCACTTGCATATGTTTTTTAAAAAATATTTATAACTTAAATTTAAAAATATGTGTACTAGTAATTTAGGGACTAAAAAATATTCGAAACATATGTAAGTGGGATCTAGTTTGTTTGTATCGCCACGTACAACACAATGATGACAATAGAATTTAAAATCAAAAAATTTATATCCTTAATTTCATTATATGTGCAGTAGTAATTTAGGGTCCGGAAAAAATATTCGAAACATATGCAAGTGGGATCTAGTTTTGTTTGTCTCGTCGCGTAGAATACAATGGTGAAAACGGAATTCAAAACGGACATCATATGTATCGTCTACGGCTTTTTAAAAAAATATGACTTGATGATGTCAGCTGACATCGACTGAAAGTGACACTTAAGAGAGAAGAATGAATCACGCCATATGAATTGGCGTGATTCCTTATCAATCACGCCAAATCATATGGCGTGATTCAACTGTGCTTCGGTTTCGTCACGGCGTGTCAAAATTACTTAAGTCCGTATCACGCCGGATGGTTTGGCGTGATTGATAGTCCAATCACGCCATACAGGTCGGCGTGATTCGGTCAACCTCGATCTACGCCCGTTCCGACGTGGCGGTCAACGCTGACGTGGACATAATCACGCCATTTCATATGGCGTGATTTATTCGAGAATCACGCCATACAATATGGCGTGACAAAAACGTCTAGATCTTGAAAATTTAGTTTGATGCGGTTTATTTTTAAAATTTTAGATTAATAATGATTATTTTAAAATAAAACTTCGAATGGAATGGCCGGAACTTATCCCCTCGGCCGGTCTGTGGCTAGGCCAGACCAAACGAGTCCGTAACAGGATCCCCAACCATGTGCTGACACCTAACAGGCGCCCCGAGTGGAGAGATGGTGGTGGCTGTCGCCTCCATGCATTGCACGCTCCAAATTCCCCAGGCGGCCTTTGGCCACGCTCGCGGGCTCGTCGCGGCCTAGATGCCTAGCTCCGCCACGTCATGCGCCTTTGTTCGGACTCCACTTCGAAGTATCGCCAGTCTTTGACCGTTCTCCCTCCCCGTGCTCCAACGAAATGATCGCGCGTGTAAGTATAAATAGACAGATTCCTCACCGGACCGGCGGGTGCGACCATCCGTTCCTCGTAGCGGTAACGCTGTCCGTTCCAGGAGAGGCAGAGCCCAACCGACAAAGATAATAAGCAGAGTAGTTGATGGCAGCAGCTTGCTATAGCTAGAGTGTGTCTTCTATGTTAAACCAAGGTATCCACAGCCGGAGGCATCCTTTCTCTGAGGCGGCCATGGAGCACGACGTCGCGGGCGGCGGCAACGAGGCGGCGCCGGCTGAGCAGCAGCAGCAGCAGGAGGAGGACGAGGTGAGCGACACCGAGTCGGGGTCGGAGTCGATCGAGATCTCCGACCTGAAGCGGCGCATGTGGAAGGACCAGATGCTGCTCAACAAGCTGGAGGGCCGGGCCGGCGCGTTCCGGAGCGCGGCGGGCCCGTCGAGGCCTGCGGCGGAGGGCGGGCCGGAGGACGAGGAGTCCCCCGACGTGCGGTGCCGGCGCAAGGCGATGCTCCGCGCGCAGGACGGCGTGCTCCGCCACATGCTCAAGATGATGGAGGCCTGCAACGCGCGCGGGTTCGTGTACGGCGTGATCGACGAGGCCGGCGAGCCCATGTCCGGCTCCTCGGACAGCCTGCGCGGGTGGTGGAAGGACAGCGTGAGCTTCGACCGGTCCGGGCCCATGGCGCTGACGGGGCCCGGGGGGACAGCCCGCGCGTGGCCGGGCTCGCGTCGTGCCTGCACCGCCTGCAGGACATCCAGGACAGCACGCTGGGGTCCGTGCTGTCGGCGCTCATCCAGCACTGCGAGCCGCCGCAGCGGAGCTTCCCGCTCGAGCGCGGGCTGGCGCCGCCGTGGTGGCCCACGGGGCAGGAGGTCTGGTGGGGCGCCCAGGGCGAGGTGCAGGCCCACCAGGGCGTGCCCCCGTACCGCAAGCCGCACGACCTCAAGAAGGCGTGGAAGATCAGCCTGCTCAGCGCGGTGATCAAGCACATGAGCCCGCGCTTCGACCAGATGCGCAAGCTCGTGTGGCAGAGCAAGCGCCTGCAGCAGAAGATGAGCGCCAGGGAGACCGACACCTGGTCCATGATCCTCAGGCAGGAGGAGGTGCTCAGCCGCAGGCTCAAGACGTCGCTGCACATCACGCCACTCGACGACGACGACGACGACGACGACGGCCTGGACCTGGAGGAGGACGTGGTCGGGCGCGCGCAGGACAAGCGCAAGCGCGAGCTGATCACCGGCAGCCCGTCAAGAAGCAATAGCGGTGACCTGGCCGTGGTGCTGCCGCCGGAGCTCGTGGCCTCCGCCGAGGACGAGATCCCCATCCCCGTCAACGAGCTCGTCAAGCTGTACTACAGCTGCGTGCCTGATGACCACGCCGGCGTGCACCGGCTGGGGTTCCACGACGACGACGACGCGGCGGCGCTGCCGCCTCTCGGGGAGCTGGCGGACTTCTTTTCCGGCGGCCTCGACGAGCTCCCACTCCCGCCGGACCTGCTGTTCGATCTCATCGGGACCTGCTCTGGAGTGGACGACGTGTCGTGGCGCCCGATGCAGGAGTGACGTCGCGCGCCGGCACACGCGGCGCTTGGCGATAGCGGGAAGTGGTGAGGTGGCGACTAGCGAGTTGGTGAGTAGCCATTTTATTTGCCCGGTCTAGGTACTAGTTCCTTTCATAGCATCTTGTTCCGAGCTTATCGGGTTTGGATTTCCTTCTGACTTCTCAACTTGTCGTGGGGTAAAAAAATTTTGGACCTGTGGAGATGGTAAAGTGGCTAAGACTACCCGCACCGGGTACTCGGACGCGGTCCGGTACCCGGCCTGCAGTATCAAAATAACGCCACGTCAGCTGCACCGGGGTATCGGGATCGGGACGCCATCCTCCCGGACGATCCCGCATCCGCCATTCTCGGGAGACGTACGGCCATCCGCTACGAAGGACGTGGCGTGGGGTCCGCTGCCGGCCTGCTCCTCCCGCCGAGATCCGGCAACCGCCGAGGGAGAGAGGTCGGGCTGACCGCCGTTGCCGCCGGGGAGCCTCCAAGGCCGTGCGCCGCCGCCGGATCTAGAGAGAGGAGAGGGAGGGGAGAGGGGAGCTCCGGCCACCGCGCCGTCGGATCTCGAGAGAGGAGAGGACCGGAGCTCCGCCGGGATCTCCATGGCACGCGCACGAGGAAGAGGCGGCGGCACACGCACGAGGAAGAGGCGGCCGGAGGCGGCGGCACACGCACGAGGAAGAGGCGGTCGGAGGCGGCGGCGCGCGTGGGAGCATAGATCGGACCGGCCGCGGTGGAGACGGAGGGGCGCGCGGCGAGGCGGGCCTCGGCCGCGGTGGAGACGGAGGGGCGCGCGGGCGAGGCGGGCCTCGGCCGCGGTGGAGACGGGAGGGGCGCGCGGGCGAGGCAGGCCCCGACCGCGTGGAGACGGAGGGGCGTGCGGGCGAGGCGGGCCTCGGCCGCGGTGGAGACGGAGGGGCGCGGTGCCGGTGGCGGGAAGGCGGGGCGGCGACGCGCGCGGGGTTGACGGCGGCGGTGCAGCGGAGGCTTGCGGCGAGGCCGGTGGAGAGAGATGGGGAGCGACGGGAGAGAGAGGGTGGGCACGGGAGAGAGAAAGTGAGGGAAGGGAGAGAAAAAAGGAAAATAAAAGCCTGGTAGTTAGGATAGAGTAAAATATAGAGGATGACGGTTGCGGAAGAACCGAACATGAGGAGAGAATTTTGATGACTAGGATAGAATATTCTCTTCGGAGGATGGATTTGAAGTATGACGAGTGCAGATAGTCTAAATCTATGTTTTGTGGTGAACTGGTGATCGATGTACTATAATGAAGTGAGCTCGCAAAAACATGTTGTTCACGACTGCTAAACTTTGATCTACCTAAATTAAATCCAGCTAATTCACAATCGATTTCTCATTTCTGCATCCATTCCATGGGACCCTGTGCTTGCGCCGCTGCCGACATCCTCCACCCGCAACCGCAACACGGCAATAGCATTAGTGTTACCAGAAATAAAAAGTGCAGCTATCGAACACGGTCTTCCGAATCAACATAGCCGTCACCACACTCTGGACATCCGCGTTTCGGCGCGGATGATACTGCGGAGGCTGGTCTCACTCCTCATCGACGGCGCCGCCACCTGCCCCGGCGCCCGTGCCGCCGCGTTCGCGCACGCGGCCGCCGTCAAATCCGGCCACGCGGCGGACGTCTTCCTCTGCAACCACCTCATCGTCTCGTACGCCAGGTCGTGCCGCCTGGCGCTCGCGCGGAGGCTATTCGACGAAATGCCGCACCGCAACCTCGTCTCGTGGTCGGCGCTCATCTCCGGCTGCGCCCGCGCGGGGCGGCCGGACCTCGCGCTGGAGCTCTTCGCGCGGATGGACGCGCGGCCGAACGAGCACGTCTACGCCAGCGCGGCGCGCTCCTGCGCCGCGCTGCGCGCGGTCGCCGCCGGCGCGCAGGTGCACGCGCGCGCGTTCAAGAGCGGGTGCCTCGGCGCGTCGCCCTTCGTGGCCAACTCGGTCTCGTCGATGTACATCAAGTGCGGCCGCTTCGAGGACGGGTACCGCGTTTTCACGGCTCTCGCGGAGCCCACCGTGGTGTCGTACAACGCGGTGATCTCCGGCCTGGCGGCGAGCGCGCGGCCGGGAAGGGGTTGGAGCTGTTCAGGCTCGTGAAGCTGCGAGGCTTGCGCCCGGACAAGTTCTCGTACGCTGCTGCTGTTGGGATATGCAGCGAATTGGGGGATTCCTATCGCATTATTGGAGCAGCGCTGCATTGTGATTGTGTCAAGGTCGGCCTGGACATCACTGCCTTCGTGGGCAACGTCATATTGGACATGTACTCGAAACACGGCGGCACTGCGAAGGAGGCAGAACAGGTGTTCGTGTCCGTGGAAGAGAAGGATGCTGTCACTTGGAACACCTACATCGCAGCGCACTCGCGGCGCGGTGCTCACACTGAAGCCCTCACGCTGTTCAGGGACATGGTGGTGGCGGGTTCAGACATTCGCCCTGACGACTTCACGTTCGCCAGTGCGCTAGCCGCGTGCGCGGAGCTCTCCCTGATCCGGCACGGCAAGCAAGTCCACGGCCACCTCATCAGAAGAAGCAGCGGAGACGACGCCGACCTCGCCGTGGGCAACGCGATGGTCAGCATGTACGCCAAGTGCGGCCACATGGCGCTCGCCGCTCGCGTCTTCCACGGTTTGCGATGTCCGAACCTGCTGTCCTGGAACACGCTGATCACCGGGTTCGCCAAACAGGGCGACGCGAAGGCGGCCATTGCTGCCTTCGAGCGGATGAAGGCAGCCGGGATCGCGCCAGACTCCGTCACGTTCACCGGCCTCCTATCCGCCTGCAACCACGCGGGTCTGGTGAGCCAAGGCACGGGCTACTTCGACGCCATGAGCGGGGCGTACGGCGTCGCGCCCGGGCCCGAGCACGCCTCGTGCGTCGTCGATTTGTTGGCCCGGGCCGGGAGGCTGGAGGAGGCGGAGCGCCACGTGGAGGCGTCGGCGTTCCGCGACGACCCAGTCGTCCTCGGCGGCCTGCTGTCCGCGTGCAGGGTCCACGGGGACGCGGGCGTCGGCGAGAGGGTCGCCGCGAGGCTGCTGGCGCTCGGGCCGGCGACGAGCTCGCCGTACGTGCTGCTGTCGCAGATTCACGCCGCGGGTGGGAGGTGGGACGGCGCGGCCGAGGCCTGGCGGATGGTGAAGGATGGAGAGGGGAAGAAGGACGCCGGCCGCAGCAAGGTTGGCTTCCGATGAGTTTGAGCGGTGCTGCTCGCTCCTCTGTGCTGGACAACTCCGCCTCATGCCAACGTGGCAGGGAACCAGTGGCTGCACGACGCCCAGGAAACAGGGTCATGTGGCGCGAACGTGCGGACGTGCCGGTCCGTGCACCTGGAGCTGGAGCTGGGAAGATTCTGCTCCACGGGCTGCGAGAGGCGCATGTGGACCGGACGCGATCGAAGCCCAAGTCCAGGCTCCAAACCTGGGCCGACCGACGGAATGCTAGTTCGACGTGGACAGGAAGGAGAGCGCTGAGAAAGGCAGCGAGAAAATTGCAATTTTGGTACATTTTGGTACTTGAAACATTGCGCTTCGTAGTTTTGCCATTCCTAACGTCGTCTTCGTAAAAATAGACCTCGAATCGTTGTCCTCTTGTTTTCTATACCCTTCGGTGTATTTCTCCATCTTTTTAATTAAAACACATGTATTTGATGCAGGAATAGACTCTTGCCCCTGCTTCCTTTTCCTTATCATTAGTGCACGTCAAATAGGGATCTAGAAATTTCTGGTTCGTATTCTCTCGCAACGCCGCACCGTCTTCATGGACGACGGCGCGCCGCTCGACGCCACGACCTCCGCCGAAGCTCCGCTCGTCCCTGGCGCCATGGTGCTCGTCCACGACGCCGCGTCGGTCATCCCTGCCCAGCTCGTCCCTGGCGTCGCGGCGGTCGTCCCCGGCGCCGCGCCGCCCAAGTCCTGGCCGCGCTAGCCGCCCTCGAATTGTTGTCCTCTTGTTTTCTATACCCTTCGCGTTCCTTTTAGGAGAGGGCACCTCTTCACAAACCAACACCAACATCACTATACTCCTATTAGGATGCCTACTGTGACTGCACCAAAAAGATGATACCAAAGAGAAAGCTAAATATTGGATGAATGGATGTATCTTCGATGAGATGTTAACTCTGTTATTTTATTTCTGAGATGGAACTTGTTTAGACAAATTTTGGTTTGTCATATGAACTTATTTGTGCTTGTTAGTGATAAACTTAATCACTTTTGCTCTTGAGGAACGAGATGTTTGGTTGATTCAAGGATTTATGTTTGACAGGCATTCCTTATGCATTGTTTCTCCTGGCCTAGTGTATCTTTTAAAAATCTGGAATATGTCAAAGTTTGTTGCTAATCGGAGATGTTGTGATTTTGCTAATCGGAGATGTTGTGATTTTGCTAATTTAGGCACCGAGCAACCATTCTGATCTATGCCTAACTCTGGTTGCTTAAAGCAATTCTTAGAAGTAAAAATTTTGCCGATCGTGACGTGTCGTACACGGACATCCATGACCGACAACCATCCAGAGGCAGCCATCAAGGGCCGGCGACCTGTAGCTAGCCAGCCAGGGCCGGCGATTGCAGCAAACGTACAACTAATGATAAGGAAAAGGAAACAGCAAAAGAGTCAATTCCTATATCAAATATATGTATTTTAATTAAAAAGAAGAAGGAATACACCGAAGGGTATGGAAAAAAGAAGACAACGATTCGAGACGAGTTACGAATGGCAAAACTACGAACCGCAATATTTCGAGTACCAAAATTGCAATTTTCTCAAAGGCAAGCAGCGTGGCGTGCCGCCCCGTCCGGTCCTGGATTTCTTCCACCTGCGCGCGGCTCCACCAAACCCGCCTCCGCCTGCGCCGGAGCGGCACCGCCGGTTTCCCACCCGGCCACCTGCCGGCAGCGCCCGAAGCCACGCGAGACGGCGGTCAACGGGGAGTATCTGCTCGATTCTCCTCGTCCTGTTCCGCTCCTCTGTCGATCGGAGATCCCGGTACGCACAGGTCAACTTCCAATTACCGTATGATTGTAATCAAATTGATCGATTCCGGAGTCAGACACCCCGCTGTAGCATCAAAGGACGAGTGGATGACCAGGGGCGCCTCCCTCGATTCCTCTAGCTGTACTTAACAGGGATGGTGCATTAAAAAAAATGAGACAATGGATTTTCTGTCGAGTTTATGCTTGCTCTGTTTGGATTTTTTGGTCAAACACTATCTTAATTGAGGCCTTAGGGTCGAATTCAGTAGTGCCTACCGTGTGCTGTTCATATGAAGGCCCTCTGCTTCATTTGTATGTAGTATTTCACTACTACGGAATCAAAATCCAGAGGTAATTGAAATTAAGCTCGCTTCATTGGACATGATCGCCAAAGTGAAGAGGCTGTAATTTTACCACCTCAGGCTTTTCTAGGACCCAAATCTGGGGGTTCACCACTTGTTTCGTCAGCATTTGTGGTTTGCCACAGAATGTTTCACTACCTGTCAGTGGCAAATCCTAAAACACAACTCATTGATGTGGGAAAATTCTGTATGTTGTAGTTCTAAAAATTTGGGGGTGCAAATGTTTTGCTAGGTGTTTGCTCACTTCATTTCAACTCAGTAATGTTGATTAATCACATTTTTGGATTTCTGCACTGCTACTATGTATCTCAGACTGCCTATATTGCTAACTGGGATCCTTGTTTCTTCGGAACCAGATTCGATGCCTGTTGATGGATTAGAGATGTGAAACTGAATTTTAAGAAAAGGAAAAGAAGTTTAGATGGGCTCAGTTGTAAGTTCTGTGAGCACTACTGCTAAATTTATGGATCAAAATGAGAAGTCTGGAATGGATTCTAATAAGAGGGCAAAGATATCCACTTATGAGTATGGGACAAATTTGAGAATTATTCCAACACTTCCTGACGAACTCTCATTCCAAATCCTGGCAAGGTTGCCCCGGATTCATTATCTAAAATTGAAGATGGTTTCCCGAGCTTGGAAGGCTGCAATCACTGGTCGTGAACTTTCTCAGGTGAGGAGAGAGCTTGGAGTAAGTGAAGAATGGTTATATCTGTTGACCAAAGCTGCGGCAAATAAGCTTGATTGGTATGCTCTTGATCCTGTGTCTCAAAAATGGCTGAGGTTGCCACCCATGCCGTCTTTCATCAATGAGGAGGAATCCAGTGGGAGGACAGGCTCTTCCGGGTTTTGGATGTGGAATGTTGTGGGGTCAAGCATTAGGATTGCTGATTTTGTGAGGGGCTGGTTCTGGCGCAGGTACGGTTTGGACCAAATGCCGTTTTGTGGTTGCTCAGTGGGTGTTGTTGATGGTTATATGTATGTCATTGGGGGCTTTTCCAAATCTGTTGCCCTCAGTTGTGTATGGAGATATGACCCTCATCTAAACTTGTGGCAGGAAGTAAGCCCAATGATCACTGGTCGAGCTTTCTGCAAGGCAGCATTATTGAAGGGTAAGTTATATATAGTTGGTGGAGTTAGCAGAGGTCGGAATGGCTTGCTTCCTCTGCGTTCAGCTGAAGTTTTCGATCCCAAAACTGGCCAGTGGAGTGAGCTACCTGAAATGCCTTTCTCGAAAGCACAGGTACTCCCTACAGCTTTCTTGGCTGATGTGCTGAAGCCTATTGCCACTGGAATGACGTCGTACAAGGACAAGCTGTATGTTCCTCAGAGCTTATACTCATGGCCATTCTTTTTTGATATTGGAGGTGAGATATATGATCCAGAACTGAATTCTTGGTCAATGATGCCGGATGGTCTAGGCAATGGATGGCCAGCAAGACAGGCAGGTACCAAATTGGGTATCGTGGTCGGTGACAAGCTTTATACATTGGAGCCTTCCAGCTCCCTGGACAGTGGCCAAATAAAAAGATACAACCATGAAGAAGATACCTGGGTAACTATTGCGCCACAGGTTCCTGTTAATGATTTCACAGATGCTGAGGCGCCTTATTTACTCGCTAGCCTTCATGGGAGGCTCCATGTTATCACAAAAGCAACAAACAGTACTCTTCAAGTTATGCAGGCTGTGGTGCAGAACAATGCAGACAACAATGAATCTGAAGAGCACGTATTATGGACTACAGTGGCTTCAAGGGACTTTGGGGCTGCTGAACTTGTTAGCTGCCAGGTTCTTGATGTTTAAAATGCAGATCAGCGTCCACGCTTGTAGAGCATTATACTTGGCCTGTATTTCAGGATACAGCTTTATTTGCTGCCAACAAAACTTCTCTCGCTCGGGAAAAAACCTATACGTAGTTAGGAAGGTAATATATAAGCAATATGTGTGTTAGTTTGTGTAAGTTGACTCAACTGTTGTAACACTGTTTATAGGCATACAGGCGACATGCTTAATGTATAGTGAGTGCACTAGTAAAGAAATTTGAGATTTTTGCTTTTCAAATGTATATGTATTAGTTGCCTTGCTACCATTACCTCACATGGTGGACAAACCTGTTGAACCTGTTTATCTTATCTACAGAGTCCTGATGCATAATGCCTCAATATACATTGTTATCTCATGAACATATGTCTCTGGGTGTTCTTCACTCAGGAGCATTGGTCCCTTCCTGCACTTACACTACAGCCAAAGAAAGTTTCACCAATGAATTTCAGTCATGAGTGGCAAGTATGCAGAGATTTTCTTTTATTGGCCAACATCTGAAAATCGAAGCTTAACTCTGGTGAGCATGAGCCAGTGCCGCCCGCCGGCGCGCCGGCTTACGCTGGCGCCAGGGCAATGGCCCTCGTGGTCGCCGGAGTGGCAAGGCAAGGCTCAGACATGCACGGAGGTGGAGCCGGAGTCTGTTGGCTCCTCGTCACCATCAACTGAGGCGAACATGCTAGTCGGGACTCGCAACCGTGTCTTTGGGTCCAGGTTTTGGGCTCTCTCGGGAGAGCTAAGCTCCGACGAGGAGGAGGATGAAGATGTAGACCGCGAGGCGACGGCAGTTTCGAGCAGTATGACGTCTCCGACTACGGCTTTTGAACCGGGGACCTCGACGACGAGGTTCTTCGAGTCAGGCGCGGAGGTACGTCAGTCTGCTTCTGGTGCAGGGCTCAGGAACGGGAAGATGTCGGCGTCGTTGTCCACTGGAACTGTTGCCCGGAAGCCGCAACACAAACCATGGAAGGGGCCGCTGCCACAGAAGAGAATATCTCCGGGTCTTACTCTGGGAGATGCTATCGTCAAGGCAAAGCCCGGCAAGGTGGCAAAGTCCACGCCGGGGAAGAAGGTCGCCATGACGCCGGAGGCCGGCGCGAGCACCACGTCCGGGAGACTGCGAAATTCAAATTTCCGAGTTGACCGACAAGGAACGCGAGACTCCGGGGCAACGGATTGGGCAGACCGTGCGGTGCTTGTAGGGGTTTGTGCTGAGCCGGCCCATTCAAGACTCTTCTGCCATAATGGCATTAAGACCCGTTTCACCTTTTCGCCTGCTCTAGGAGCACTTTTCTCCAGAGCCGGGAAGCTGTCACCTCGGGTCCGTTGCAACGTTCTGCATTCTACCGTTTCCACTCCGGCTGCGTGCTGTTCGTCTCCTCTGCAGTCCAGCGACTCGAACGCAGAGCTAGTTGTGGCAATGGCAAGCAATGGCGGTCATGGCGGGCGTCCGGCTGGCGCTGTAGAGCGCGCTCTCCAGGGTGGCCGCCACGGGCGTGGCCGTGATTGGGGTTTCGAGCAAGGTTGCGCAGGCGAGGCGTTTGAGGAAGATGAGGAGGCATTTGGCGGCGGGGACTTCGCTGGCGCCGGCCAGTTTGACCCTGGCTACGGGGATTACGGCGTCAATCGTGCTCGTGGCGTTCAGCGGCGAGGCTTCCGCCCGCGGGGGACTAGGGGCTTTGCTGCTCGGCGGGGTGGTTTCGTTGGCCGCCCTGGTCGCGGAGGCCGCATGCATCAAGCTCCTGCCCATCAGCGCAGGCCTGGCGGTGGCGCTCCTGGCGTGGGGCCGAACCACGCTGGAGGCAGCCGGGCGCCACTGCTGCCGCCGGCGCCCAACAAGGCGCACGTCGGTGCTGCGCCGCAGGGGCCGCCGGCTCAAGAGGTGGGTGTGGACTCGGCCTCTATGGAGGTCGATGCCGTGCCTACGGAAGGCGAGAAGGAGGGGATCCGTACTGGTGGCAAGGCGAAGGCCTGCTGCAGGTGCGGGCAGAAGGGGCACTCAAGTGCCGAGTGCACGGCGGAGGTGTACTGCGACATATGCGATGGGCATGAGCATGTAAACCATCGCTGCCCCATTCTCAAGCAGGAGCGCCCAGTTGCACATGCCGTGGGATACTCGGTAGCGGGGCTTGGCTTTTATCATATAGCTCACGCCCCGCTCTCGAGGAAAAGGGATACGAAGACAGCATGCATCAAGGTCGTGGGTGGTGAATTAAGCTTGGAGCAAGTCGTTTCTCAACTTCAAAGGCTGGTTCCAGGCAAGTGGAGGTGGGAACCGGTCCTGAGAGACGATGGTTCTTTTACCGTTGTTTTTCCATCCAAAGCTGAGCTGCAAAGGGCGATCAATTATGGCGGTGCCGTTGTTCGGGAAAATGGAATTGCAACCGGGATCAGACTGGAATTTGAGGAGTGCCATGACAAAGAGGAGGGTTACTTGCTGCCCAAAGTGTGGGTTAGAGTGAGAGGGCTGTGTAAGAAGCTTCGAGAGTACCTCAACTTGTGGGCGATTGGGTCCATCGTTGGCTCAACTCAAACTGTTGATATGAAGACGACTAGGAAGAATGATTTTGGAAGGATCTTTGTCGCTGTCCTAGACCCGAAGCTCATTCCATCCGAGCTCGATGTGGTCATTGGTGATCATTTTTTTGAGCTCAAGTTTGAAGTGGAAAGAGTGGGTTTTGATGAGAACGGTGATGAGGTGGTGTTTGATTTCATGGAAGGTGGGGGCAATGGTGATGGCACACCGGAGCAGCAAGAGGGCTCCCCAAAAAACAGCAATGATATGGCTAGGGATCCCAAGAGGTCCAGGAATGAGGGCTCAGACAATGCGAAGGATGGAGAAGGGGGCTCCCGGGGGATGGATGTGGATTTAGAGGCCAAGATCCAAAAGATGGCAGAAAAGATGGCGAATTCATTGAGTGTCCTTTCTCTAGATTCATTTGGAATACCATTCACATCACCTTTGGAATTCAACCTCCAACTAGCATCAATCATATGTTTGGATCATGGCTACAGGGCATACAACCAAAAGCCAGAGAACAAATTAGTGTTGGAATAGCAGCTTTATGTTGGGCAATTTGGTTGAATAGAAATGATATGGTTTTCAAACGATCTAGTTCTAACACTTTTATGCAGGTGATCTTCAGGGCCACATATTGGACGCGCACTTGGTCTCAGTTGCATAAAGATGAGAGGGCAAGAACAAGTTTAAAGAAGGCGTGCCGAATGCTAGAAACCGTCGTCATGGAAGTCTTCGCCAAGTTTAGATGGAGGTTCTCAAATAGAATTGCAGCTTAGTTTGGAATAATGTTTGTCCCTCCATGATCACTTTCAATTTATGTTAGAACTCATGTTCAAACCTTGAGCCTAAGAGCTCCTTTCATGTAATCAGCGGCTGTGTACAACCTCTCGGGGTTGTAGAAGCTGGAACTTGAGGTTCCCTTATCTAAAAAAATGAACATATGTCTCTTATAGAATCATTTTACCCATAACTTACTGTGAAATACTCTTACTTTGCCGTGTATCAGTCTGTTTTCCCTCGGCTCTACTGTCATTATCCATGTTTTCGACTCTTTATATCAATATCTTAGATGTGGGGCCAAATCCTCATCTGATTTCTGCTTTCAGCACCTCTCTACCTAACACCGCTCATGTCAACTCATAGTGTGTAAGAATGTCGAGGGAAAGTCAAGGATGTAGGCGAGCGTGCAGGAGATCCGCACGGTGTTCAAGTCAGCTTCTCCCACCCAAGAGAGAAATGGGGAATTTGAACAAGCAAGCGTGCGTTGGTACATGGAACACGTAGAGAGGCTTTCATTGTTTACTAAAGGTAGGCAATCCATATTGTAAGTCCAAGTTCAGTGTCAGCGAAATCGTTAAAAATTGCGGTCGCTTTGGTTGCGTTGCGGTGGACTCACACGTTTCAATAGCGGCCTTATTTTTTTTTACAACTTGTTCAGAGTAGGAGGTCATGCGTGACGAACCGGGGATGGTTCGGGAGGGAAAAACGTCACACTCGATCGAGCTCAACTTGGCCGGCATCAGAGTGGAAGCTTACGCAACGCAGGTCCTAAGTTAATTTAATGGAACCAGCACTGTCCTGTAGCATCGAGCTGGCTTTTAGATGGGCTCTGATGATATCACCCATTTAACGAGAAAATTGTGTCGATATACCAACAAACTAGCCCTGACAACGACGTAACAGTATAGTATCGGTTTTTAAACTGATATTCATGGTTGCCACTGTCGGTGTAGGGGGATTGGGGGTCCCCTAACCGCGCGTGGGCCGCTTTCGGCCCGCGGACGAAGACGGCGACTGCGGGACGAGGGAGCCCACGAAGCCCACGAAGCCCGTGAAAGCCGGAGGAGTGGGAGCGTCGGGGGAGGAAACTTCCCGGTAGCTTCCTCGGCGCCCCAACCACCCGGAGTTAATGCGGCACTCAAGTGCTCGCGGCGACGGTCGCGGCCCGACGGGACGTGCGCGCGCCTTCCCCATGCGCCGCGTCTCGGAAGCCACGCTGCTACAGCGCTAGGAGGACTCGGAACCAATGGGAGAGAAAATGCTTGGAGTCCAAATCCAGCAAAGAAGATTGTAGCAGATTCCGTCGGAATCCGGTCGGGATTTCCCAGGAAGGACCGGACCCCCACGAGGCGTCCGGGTACTCCTCCGGGTACTTGTACAGTACTCCTCTTCTCGCTCTATAAAAGGAAGGGGTGCTCTCTTGTAAAAGACAGATAACAAATAATACACACAAGCGGGACGTAGGGTATTACGCATCTCTTGCGGCCCGAACCCGGGTAAATCCTCTGCGTTCTTCGTTTGTTCAATCTTCCGCGCTAGTCGAAGTAAATCCGACCTTCCCGATCCTACCCGAAGGGAGCCTCGACAGGCCCCCATTTGAAGGTGTGCTCACACACCGACAGCCACTATTTAGTTTAGTCAACAACGATCCGAGTGACCAAGATCCTACTGCCACGGAATTCAGCAGTACGGATTCAAAAACTAGGTTCGTTTGTTGATACAGAAGTTAGCTATTGAAGATGAAACGAGGGATGACGGTAGCTGGCGGCAGTAACGGACAGTCGGGTAAGAGCCATTTTGCGTGCACTCGAACCACAACATCAAGCACTCGAACCACAACATCAACTCTGCTTAGCTTCCACGTTACGTGAATACACATTTAGGAAGCAAAAACAACCTTGGAGCAAAAATTTCAGTGCGGGATTGGCCCATATGAAGAAGAAACTAGAAACCCCAGATCGGAAATCATCGTCTTCGCCCAGGGTAAGGTAACAACACGGTTTTTGTGCAGTGGCGAAGCTTAGAATGGCCCCTCCTGGTTAACACACATTTGCACTAAATAAATAGTAACTTAGTTACTGTTCATCATTATTTTGGTGTTGCCTAGGAGCCCCCCCCCCCCTCCCTCTCACCTCACCCCCTTACTGAAGCTTCACCACTGTTTTTGTGAGCACGTCCGTTGCTGCGGACCCTTGCGTGGAGGCAACACGGGTGGCCGCGAATGGGGTGAGGCCGAGTTAAGGGTTTGGGTTTGGATTGTGGGACCCTTCCTTCCTCCTTCCCTATATGGAGGAGGCTTCGACAGGTGGCAGCTGATCGGCGGTACGGTGGCCACGGTTCGACGGGGCTACGCGGCGGCGATGGCACCGCCGCAGGTGTGGGCGGTAGGAGGGCGGTGGGCGGGGTTGGCAGAGGGGGCATATCGTGGCCGACAAGTTAGCAGATAGGCGGCGGCGTGATCGGCGGCGGCGGAGTGTGTGGGCGGCATAGTGAGGCGACAATGCATCGCTGGCCACCGGTGGTGACCGCATGGGGATGGTCGAGGTGGTGCAGTGGGCCGTGACGGCGCCGGAGTCGCGCATGGGCGTTGTCCAGTGGGGTGGGGGCGACTAGTTGAGGAAGAAAGGTGGAGGCGAGGCGGGGGTTGGGCCGTGGGCCAAGGAGGCCGAGGCAGGGGTGGGGGTGGGGGACGTTCGGAAGTTGACATAGGGCGGGAGCTAACAGGATCCCCTAGTATGCAATTTCAATTGTTTAAGGACCGTAAAGCTTGAAAATCAGGACGGAATTTGTACACACATCTATTTCATTTTTTTCACATTTGTCATTTGCACATTGACCGAGAAATAAAACAACATGGCATCAAGCGTGGCGAGCTATATACACGCCTTATCGCCAAGAAGGAAAGAAAGAACAAAGTTACACAAATCCCAGCAGGAACGCTGCGGCGGCGAGCCATACTCGTGTGTTACCTTTCGTGGCATCCAACCTCACGCTACTGCTAACGAACAAAGCTAATAACACGCACGGTCCTCTGCTTCATTATAGACGATCCGTCTCTGTCTCGGCATGGAGTGTGCTGAATCAAGAAGAAGCTTCAGTGCCGGCCTTCACTGCAGCAGCTCCGGGATGCACCTTCTTCTTCATGAGCCCGAACAGCCCCCTTCTTCCCCCTCGCCTCGCGCTGCTGCTCCTGGCCTCCTCCTTCTCCACTGGGGCAGCAGCGCCGGCGTCGCTGGCTCGCCTGGCCTCGGCCTCCTCCATCCGGCGCAGCTTCTCCTTGTAGGCGTTCTTGAGCACGTACGCCTCCACGAGATCGCCTCCCATCATCATGGACGCCATAGCTTGATATATATTCTCGTCGCAAACTGAAGGAACCTGCTTCTGCTTGTGTACCAACTCGGCTGGGCGCTTGTCGTGCCAAGAAGTGCTCGAGGCTCTGCTTAAAAAAGAGGAAAGTTGTGAGCAGGCTCGAGGCGCGCGCCCCACTTTTATAGGCTACGCGGGGAGGTGGTCAGCTCAGGCTCAGCTGGGGCGCAGACTTGGCACGCAAGCTTAAGCGGAGAAACTGACAAGCGAGATGGAAGAATCTGGATTGCTTGAGCCGCGCGGAAGCTCGGGCAAGGGTGGGCACGCACGCTGGCGGCCTGAAAACGTGTCGTGTGGCTGCTAACCGATTTCTTTCCGCGCATGTCACGGGTGACGCGCGGTGCCGGAGCAAAAAGTCTCGAACAACGCCTCTCTCCCGTCGCCGTCGCGGGCGAAGGCGGCGGCAGGGCCGGGCGTGGTTACAGGGTTGGCTTGCCTGAGTGCACTGCACTAGTCTCAGAAGGCGCGCGGTCGCGCCGATCGCGACGGGGTTTGACTGACGCTGACGGCCCGGCACGGCCGGGTTCCTTCTTTGGGAGTTCGCGGTTGGAGCACGTGAATTTCCGGGTGATTTGCAACCGTCAGGACTCAGGTTGGGTGGAAAGGAAGCAGGAAGGCTCGGTTCAGGTCCAAGCACCGTGGAAGGAAGATGCGGTGAGCGCTCGTGGAACGAACGACCGAGCTCGTTTTCGTCGCTGACGAGCACGTGGTTTGGATGGTGTTGGATCAAGCGCCAATACGTGCACGTGTCTCCCGCATCATCCCTGGGCTGCGTCCTGCTCATGCCGCCCTCTCCTCTCCTCGTTTCGTATCCTAACCACACAAAACGATCGCAGGTCCGGCACGCTTCACCTTCGCCCAGCGTCACGGCCGGCGCGGAACGCCGCGTTCCAGGGCCCTATCGTGGCTGCCGCGTGACGCCTAAAATTCTCTCGCGACCATACGTCATGATACGACCCGTCAAGAAGGCTTTCGTTTCCAACTATACAGATTAACTTTCATTTTTTTCACTGCAATCATAGTCTTATTCCGATATTTTCATAAAATATCTTCTTCTTTACATAAAAGGGCGGTGGTCAAGGTTGCGTTATGATGGAGACTAGGCCATATTACCTTGCAAAATTATTTTGTATCGAATTGAGATCATCGAACTAGTTTTGCTCCGTGATCGTGTATACAGGTGAACGGCATTTATCAGCATATTGTTCTGTGTATGTCTGCTACAGTGTCAAGTAAAAAAAATCACTCTGTGTGAATTGTGATGAGCAATTTATACTGTTTGTCCCCCTGTGACAATCAAAAGAAAAAAAGTGTCGATTATTCTATTAACTTTGGCTTTCTAAGCCGTTTATAATCAATCAGAAACCAGAGAGAAGGTATATCAGTGTTCACATACAAAGCAGCATGTGTGTACAGATTACATTGGAGCAAGTATATTGGTCATATCATATAGATTACATTGGAGAAAGTATATCGGTGTTATTACAGATTACATTGGAGAAAGTATATTGGTCTTGTTCATAATTTCATATAGTTGAGCAGGCTTTCTTTTATGTGTCAGATCCCTGAAAATCAATCACTATGTCCTTAAGCCGTACTTTTGATGTCAAATGATATGAACTTTTCATGACCATTCTTGGTGGACCCATGAGTGCTGCTGCTACAGATATACTTCCGGTGACTCTTCTCTAGGACTTTGATTATATGCTCTTCCAAATCCTCGTCTCTGTTACGCTTTCTGATAGTATTTCTTTCGCTGTTTGTGACAATGATGACTTCTTCTTTGTATGTTGCAAGCAAATTGGCAACAACAGTGTTCATCTTGTACTTGCTCAGGGCCATGTCTGCTTTCTGAATAAGAATGTCTGAATCTGTCTCTAGCTGCCATCCAATTTGGAAACAGTCAAGACAAAGTAATGCATTCCATGGTACTATACCAAAAAACTTGAGGAAAACTGACCTTGAATGATACACAAAAGGCCATGGGGGCCCACTGGCTTCTCAACATGAAAAGCATTTTGGGAACCTGATTGAGCCTCATGTCCAAGGGGCCTCCTGCTGACTGAATCTTATGTTTTGCCTACAATAGAATCAAATTCAATGCCCGTCATGTACGGTACTTTCTAGTGATGCACAATAACTCGGCCGTGGTGTTCAAAGTTAACACAATTAGTACTTTTGTAGGAAACACATATCCTACTGAAATAATCATACCATGCTATCCCATGGAACATAGAAGTCAGACACAGCTGCCGCAAGATAGAACATCCCGTGGAGTCCCACAGAGCTCATTGATGTAGCCACCATCTTCAATAACTGTAACAAAATGTTGCTGTGTGATTCTGCTCAAAATATTTGACTCCCATGCCACTCAAAGTAATTAAGGGGCTGTTCGTTTCATGGGCTAAAGGGACTAAAGGGCTAAAGTTTAGCCTCAAGAAAACGAACATGTGGAGCTAAAAGGAGCTAAAGTTTAGCCCTTAAGGCTAAAAGGTGGAAGCAAAGAGAGGCTAAAATTTAGCCCCAAAAGTGACACTAAACTTTAGCCTCAAAACTTTAGCATGCTAAAGGAAACGAACAACCCCTAAATAATCAATTGTGCAAGACCTGAAGGTATTCGAAGATTGTTGTGAACGGGATTTTCAGCAACGAGCCTCCTTCAATTGCCTGCGAGCAATTTCCCGTCAGTCATTGTAGGTATAACAGTGTGCAACTGTCGAGAGTGACGATAAACATCAGTCTCTACCTTGCTATACTCCCCAATTGCTTTCTTTACCACCGTTTCGTGGGACTCAACCACTGATAAAAAAACACACATTTTATCACAGTAAGATAGAATATTCTCATCCATATAACTAGGCTCTAAAAATTACCAACCTTGAACCTTTGATTCTGTATTGACATCAAAGAATTTGAGAAATGAATCATCAGGCAGGAACCTAGAGTAAGGCTGGCAGCTCCCTCTGTGAACATGTAGAAAGTAGATATATTACTTTTTTAGTAAACATTGCCCCTAAATTATTCGTCATTTATTAAGTATGTAAATTAAGAGCTATTAACAAAAATTGGACAGGACAAAGTTCAGTGGTTGTTGGCTTCTTCTCTAGAAAGCAGCAGCTAGCCTGGTCTGTTACCTTCGATGTAGAAAGATGACTGCATAACCAGCCTTTAAGAAATACCTGCATCAATAGAGCAAAAATGAAATCAATACAATCATATACATGGTACTATATATATACATTAACATAAAATGTTTTCTTCTTAATAAAATGACGTGCAACTCTAGCACATTGCAGGAGGTAAAGGATGGTGTTATTAGTGACTTTAGCAGACAACTGTCAGGATCAATGAATCACAGCAAGGAAAATCACATGTTCAGTCCAAACCGACCTGCATCGCAAATTAAGAGTCATGCAAAGCATGATAGAGACTGTCCATCACTGATACAGACAGCAAACAACAGTGAACATTTATGTTTTAGACGTGCAAAAGTACAGAGTAGAGAACGTCATCAGTACTTAGCCAACAGCCAACATCATTACATCACGCACTGAAAAATGCCTGTCTAATTTCGCGAGCTGTTAATCTGTAACAATAACTTAATTTACAACTGCAACCTCAGGCAAACAATTTTTTTAGTGGCCTTGAATTGGACAGGCTAAGCTAAACTTTTTAAAGCAGTCAGTCCCAAGTCTCATCGATTCCGTCGTGCCTAGGTAGTTGCAAATGGTGTCCGCCTGTCCGGACAGGAAAGGTACGAGAGGGGGAGAAGAAGATTACTCGGTGGACGCCGCGCCGCGATGGCCGGAGCTGAAGTTGTCGATGTAGCGCACGCAGCGCTGCTCCAGGGGCACCGTCGTCCCGCCCGACGTCACGCACACGATCCGCCGCCGCGCGCCGCCGCCCTCTGCGCCCACACAGCGCAAAACGCTCGAGTTAGCGCACCCTGGCGCTGCCGCACGCAACATGTTCGACGGAAGGACTCGCGCGTAGCGTGGCGCGCAGACTCCGCATATGTCGAGGCAGCGGTTTACCTGACGCCGGGTGGGAGTTGCGGGCGATGAACTCGTGCAGCCTTGCGGCGACGGCGTCGGCGTCGCGCAGCGGCGGCGCGGTGGTGAAGAAGGATTCGGGGTCCTCCGGTGCCGCGATCATCGTGAGGAGCTCACTTCACTTCTCGATTGAGGCAATTTGATGGATCGGATGGACCGTGGAGAACACATAAGATGGGAAGAGTTGGAGAGTATTTAAATGAAGCGGGAAGGGAACCCGTCCAACTACGGTTGGCGCCTTGGCAGTTGCTGTTCTCCGATCCCGTCAGTCCCCCAACCTCCATCGGCAAGCGTAACGTAACGGGGACCTAATTCGGGAGGTTTTTCCTCCTTCAAAATAATATTATATTATTGAGACATGAATAATAAATAATCTCTATAACTACAGTACATATTAAATTTTTTAAGAGTTACACGCGTTCTTCTCTTGTGTTTTGTTTGGTACACAGGTTTGGTACATCACTCCATTTCCGATTGATAGGAAGAAAAAATTGCGTTGGAAACAATCAGACTAACCCACACTCTAGAAAAGATTGTCCTTTCCTTCCCATTAAAACACTCGGATCAGTCCACGCGCGTTTCCTGCAAAAAGGCCACCTGTTTCCTTTCCACAAAACCTTGTAGTACGTAATGCACAAAGATTTATATTTTTTACATTGTAGCCTGTAGGGACGAAAATATGGCTTTTGTACTTATATATGCAAGATAATTTTATGCGGATATATGGAAATATAAGGATAAAAATGAACAAAAAATATGACAATTATCAATATAATAATTATCATATTACAAATATATGAACATTGATATTACAACATTCAATTTTGCTTTATTGATTTTATGATGGTAGCCTTAATATATGAGTAAGGTGTATACACGTTTTTAATAAATGGTTTTTTATGCAAAAGAAAGAAAAACAATGCTTGTAAAAGGTTGTTGGAATTCTTGGGAACAACTGCTACTATCTTGTGGTACATTCAATGTGTGAAAACTCAGATTTCGCACGATGAAGGCATGGGAATATGGTTTTTGTACTTTGAATATGCAAGAAGTATAATGGTCATGTGTTGAAGACGAAAACATAAAATATCCTATGTTTTAATGTCTCCGATGAACAACCATATGGGAAATACAACACACAAGTGTTTTCATAGTTTGGTTGTGCAAAAATACATTTTTGGATATAGGTAATGTCCAACAATAGGCCTTGGTATACTAAAATTTGTATTCTAGATTTAGCAAAATTGGATTTCTTTTCAAAAATTTAATTATGTTTTGTTCATTTTACCCTGTAAACCTTTTCTCATTAAGTTACATGAGTTTTTTGACACCAAAAAGGAGATCTCAAGGATTTTCAAAAATGATGTTTGTAAAAGATTGTCAAAAGTTCTATAAACTACCCGTGTTTGTACTTGTAACATACCCAAGAAAGTAGTGCGGGAAAGTAAAGATTTGCATTGTAGAATCATCTGAAGCTATTTGAACTGTTAAAGAATAAAAAATGAGTTTCTACTTTTGTATGTCTGCAATATGTAAATTAGTCAACATGCATTTTTGACATTTTTTTTGTTCGTTTAGTGTACCACATCCTATTGTCAAAGACCTTTTCGTAGAATCAAGCTGCGAAATTAGTCACATGTTGCATTTTTGTGTGTCATATATGGCATAAAAGGAAAACATATTTTACATTTCCGTACATTCAAAGTACGAGATAATGTTTCCACAAATTCAAACTATGAAAAATGTATTTTCGCATCTTTATTAATGTACGGAATATGAGATGTACGACATGATATACTTTTCGAATCTTGGATTTTGATGTCATTATTTGAGAATCCTGAATGATAAGATAATATTCTTCGAAAAGTTTTCGCTAATTGGTGTCCAAATTCCAGTCCATCTCCCGCGATTAAACTTGTTGCCGTGCGGGCAAAGGCGCTACTTGGTGGTAGTGGTACCGGAACATGAGAAGCGAGCCGAACTTGCTCACACAAACCCAATCCCTTAGCATCACTTGAAAAGAAAATCCAAGCTTAGCATGACGGCGAACGACCATTCCGGGTAACCAAATTGAATCACGGCCGGGGATCGGAGCTAGCTCGTGGTTGGCGTGGACATTACGGGTGGAGAGCCCAACCACTTGAAGCCTCTATTAACTGCTAACTAACAGGGTTGGTTAATCGCGCCGTACATGATCCATGTCTTGGTGGAGATCGGGCACCACACCGGCCGCACACGCGCGCGCGGTGGCGCCGTGCCATTTGCCCTTGCCCGTCGGGGAAAGCCGTCTCCCCTGGCGGGCCGGGGCCGGGGCCCGAGCCATTAAAAATGGACTCGTTTTTGTAGGTCGCGGCAGGGGGTTACGAGTTGCTGGTAGCATTATGGCTGGAGGATTATCGGTCATTGATCCCCTCCCGTCCATCAAGAGCCTGCGTTTCTAGTTGAGATTCCGGCTTGAGCAGGCGTGCGTCCCTCCTAATATAAGCAGCTTACTTGGCACTTGCGTGCGTCAGGTGGCCGCGCTAGTACCAGTGACTTGGCCAGGTCCACGAGCTGGCTGGGAGTGGGATCGATCAATCATGCATCATGGCGCACTGTCAGGAGCCGAGGCATGGCCGTTCCGTCTGGCCCGCGTGGAACTCACTCACGCCGTTGCCATTAATGTTATGCCTGGCCCGGGCCAAGGACATCGTGGACGTGGGGGAGGAGGACGGGGACCGCCGGTTGAATGAATGAACCGCGTCGCCGGCCGGCGTGGGGTGTGGGGCGGCAGGCGTGTGGCGCGGTGGTTCCACCTCCTCTTAGCTGTCATCCGTCGGTACACACCAGCCTCTGTTTGACTACTAGCTACGAGAAGGATGGCTTATGATCGAGGCTGGATCGAGATCTAAAAAAATTTCTATCTCCAACAGATGATCCATCCCAGCTCGTCTTCAACCCGCCACCGCCCGCCGTCGTGTTCTGGCCCCCCTCGGAAACGGGGAGCTCGGACGGCGCTCGACAGCCCAAGATCGCGGAGGCTGGGCGGCTAGCTCGCATGACGGCGCAAGAGCTCAGCGGCGCGCGGCGAGGGAGGAGAGCCCGCGGGTGGCGCGCAGCGGGGGAGGAGCGTTGTGGTGGTCGCAGGTGACGGGAGATACGACGGTGGAGCCACCAACGGAGGATTGGAGGAGATGGGTCACGGTTTGGCTGCTGCATTTTAGGGAGCGACCATCAGATACGCCAAATGAGTGTGATGTTTAGATCATCGTTAGAGGGATATTTTGATATTGTTCCTACCTGTTTTAGGTAGCCATTTGAGTCATCCGTTGGAATCAGCCTGACATCGCAAAATCTGCGTCTTGGGCTGGCGCCAGGAGCCTGGCGGTGAACCATGGCGGTAGCAAGGGTAGCAAGCCCGCGGAGGCCTCTTCCGATATCTGGGCTCCAGATATTGTTCTGGGCT
>JAUNZO010003986.1:0-51855 GCA_031894775.1 Chloris gayana | reverse complement strand
GATCACCTATATTCCTTCATCGCGCTCCGCCGCGACGCCGCGCCACGCACCCGCGCGGTCACCAGTGAACTCGCCGCACGGCGTCCTCCGTCCACCATGCCTCGTTGCGTGCAAGATTCCATTCGTCATAATTTCAAATTGTCCTTTTTTTACGGACCTGCAATTTGTGTTACTAGCGAGGAACGGTCAATACTGGGCCTATTTTGGGCCGTACATCGCTAGCCCGAACTCTGTGTAGCCCAAATCAACAGAGCGATCACCTATATTCCTTCATCGCGCTCCGCCGCGACGCCGCGCCACGCACCCGCGCGGTCACCAGTGAACTCGCCGCACGGCGTCCTCCGTCCACCATGCCTCGTTGCGTGCAAGATTCCATTCGTCATAATTTCAAATTGTCCTTTTTTTACGGACCTGCAAAACCGTGCTAGAAAACTTAACATCATTATTTATCTTTATTTCTAACCCGTGCTAGAAAAATTGTCCTTCTTTTTATAGACATTGAACCCTTTATTTGTTATTTGTCATTAGCAAACATAAGACATGTTAAATCGTGAGATTGAATTCCTGAATGCTACCTGAACTCATGCTAAGATGACATACCAGTCAGGTATTTTGTGTAAGACCGAAATTTTCAACATTTTGGATAGTGATTCAAGATAACTGTTTTAAAAGGACCAAAATAATTGAACGTTCAGGCCTATCCAAAGGGTACACCGAATGTCGAGGCCTATCCAAGAGTAAGAAAAACATTAGTATGTACTCCCTCCATTCTGAAAACGATACGGACACTCATAGCCAAGAATCGGAGTGCATTCATTCGGGGACGGAGAATCCATGACAACTTTCTACTGGTACAACATACGGCCAAGGAGCTACATCGTCGGCACCGTGCATCGCTGCTGCTAAAACTGGACATCACAAAAGCTTTCGACTCCGTCTCATGGCCCTTCCTCCTTGACATCCTTGAGCGACTAGGATTCGGCCACAAATGGCGCACGGTCGTCCGCAACTTGCTTGCCACATCGACCACACGAGTACTACTCAATGGCGAGCCGAGGCCCCCAATATCGCACCGACGTGGTCTACGACAAGGAGATCCTCTATCTCCAATGCTATTCATTATGGTAATGGATGTGCTAAGTGGGTTGATCTCCAAGGCACAGGACCTTGGTTTACTTTGCCCGCTACTCACCGGGCATCTAGAAAATCGCATGTCCATCTATGCGGATGATGTCGTGTTGTTCTCCTCAACGGCAACGGCTGACCTCACATTCATCAAGGCCATCCTGCACAAGTTCGGTGAGGCGTCGGGACTGAAAGTTAACTTGTCCAAGTCACAGGTCATTCCAATCCGATGCACGGAGGAACAAGTACAACAGTGCAAAAACACGCTCGATTGCGAGGTCGTGATGTTCCCCTGCAGGTACCTTGGTCTTCCGTTAACGATTGCAAGACCGAAAGTGGCCGATTTGCAACCTTTGATCGATAAAATAGCGGACAAACTTCCTGGATGGAAGGCCACTCGCTCCAAAGATCGGGCCGCCTCATCCTGGTTAAAGCGGTCTTGACAGCCATACCACTCCATGTCTTAATAGCTATGGGAGTGCCAAGATGGATCATTAGAGAGATTGATAAAATCAGGAGGGGATTTCTATGGAAGGGAAGGACAGACATCAAGGGAGGCCACTGTCCGATTGCATGGGAAAGAGTCATGCGGCCAATCCGTCTTGGAGGCCTAGGAATTCATAACCTGGAGTTGCTGGGATATGCATTCAAGATGCGCTGGCTGTGGATTCAGAGAACGAAGTGGACAATCCGGTGGCAAGTGTTAACTGTCGGGTACCGGAGAAGGTGAGAGCCCTGTTCACGGCGTGTGTCGTGACACAGGTCGAAAACGGACAGAGAACGAGATTCCGGGTTGACGAGATGGGTGCACGGCAAATCGATCCCGGAACCGGCTCCGAGCATTGCAGCTGTTTGTCCGAAGGCGCGGATGGCGCAAGAGAACGGTGCAAGATGCCATTGTGGAAAATGCATGGATCAACGACATAGAGGGCGGGCTACCGGTTCGGGCAATATGGGAGGTGCTGCAACCGACACAACTACTCTCACAAATCCACCTGCAGCCACAACAAGAGGACCAGCACGTATGGACAAGAGAAGGGTCGGGGAGATTCACAACCAAATCAGCCTATGAGGCGTTCTTCATGGGAGCAACTAACTTTGAACCTTATAAACGGTTGTGGAAAACCTGGGCACCGCTCAAGGTAAAGCTTCTCTTATGGCTGGCGATTTGGAAAAAATGTTGGACAGCAGACCGTCTAGCGAAGCGTGGACTACCACACCCGCAGCGCTGTGTACTCTGCGACCAAGAGGACGAGGATATGCAGCACCTTTTGATTGGCTGCGTATTTGTCGGGACCATATGGTTCCATATCTTGCAAGGAATTGGTTTGCAGCAGCTAGCACCGGCACCGGAGGACACAAGCTTCACGGACTGGTGGCGAAGGGCATCACGAAGGGCGGGGAGAGAGCGGAGGAAGGGAGTAAACTCCCTCATTCAGCTCGTTGTGTGGTCGGTCCGGAAGCACGAAACCGTTGCCTATTCGACAGCCAAAGCCCTCGGCAGCAGCTTGCTCCTAAATGAGATACGTGAAGAAGCGATGCTATGGGGATTGGCGGGAGCACGCGGCTTGCGGCAGCTCCTTTAGTGCCGCTGAGTGGTTGTAGTGTCTTTTCTTGTATCGGACGAGTTTGTTTTTCTGTTTAAGTGTTGGCCGTCCGCGGCTTTGTATCGGACCGTTTTCTTCTCCTTAATGCAATGACACGCAGCTCTCCTGCGTGTTCGATAAAAAAATATCCGAACAAAGGAGTACTTCACTAAGACCCAACGAATATGTGACATCTCCTCCGGGACACCCGGGAATCGGAACAGAGGGACACTCGACGAAGCGAGTTACAACAGTGTATCATCTCATACAAGCCAGCATATATACATCATGGTATAATACAACCAGGTTTTCGAAATACAAACATTGATGCAGCGGAATAATAAATCTTATTGAAGTTTAACAACCTACGAGTATTGCAGCGGAAACCGATACTTTATACAACAAAACACTAGTAGACGGTCGGCGTGATGCACCGAGCCCTTCGTACATCACGGTCCTTTCTTTTCACGACGTCGGAAACCGTTCCCATTGGTGGGAACCACACTTGGGACACTCCACTTCCAGGACTACCGTACAAGCCGTGGAAGTACGACTCGATTCCCGAAAACATAACGAACAAACCTTGAGTATTCTAATACTCAGCAAGACCGACCCGTCAACATGGCACGTTAAGGCCGACGCCTAGTATGCAAAGGCTTTCCGGCTGTGGGGTTTACTCCTTTGCGAAAACAGCATTAAAGGGTGAGTCCTTACTTTCGGTATTTTAGCTCACATTAAGTTCATTAACCTCTAGGTGTGCAGACTATCACTATTGCAATCAAGTTGCAGGAAAAGTATAATTTCAAACAACCACTCTTTCATTCCTCTTCCTTCATCTTCCACTTGATTAACTACGATGTGACACGGTGAACAAGCGGTACTCATTACTGCGAGGGACAGCGATTCGAATCGATTTCACCAGCTGGAAAAACCCGTTTACACGGCGTATACGCACCCCAATGGTCGCATACGACAACCTTTCACGCTAATTCCCGGCGGTGGCCGGGTTAGTCTCCCATCCGCCCGAGAACTTGGGGACCCCACGCGATACCCGTCCTCGACGTTATCCGTGAGCGACCACCCATTCCTCTCCCGTTGAGACATGAGGCCTCACCTCATTCTCCAGCCAATTAGGAGATGGGCTACGTCCAACCGCCGTGGCAATTAGGTTACATCGGCTTCCTCGGCCCCATAAACACCGGTATGTAAATCGGTACGTTCAAATACTTGCTCAACAGGGCCAACAACGGTACGGTCCTTGACCGACACGGACGGGGCTACCACCTTGCAAGACCTCGTCTCCGCCCTTTCTCCTACAGGGCCCCTCCGGTCTCCATTTCATTTTCATTTTCATCTTCAACTTCACTTAAAAGACATCAATCAACTTAAAGCCTCCATGCTTTAAGATCGGACCAGTACCAGCTCGCGAGTGTGCTCAGCATCACTCGACTTCTACCGTAGCCCCGAGAATTAAGCGTAGCATCTATCGAAATATAAACCATCATGGGATAAACATATAACATAGGAATTCTACTCATGCATCTAGGGTGTCAAGCAATTCCCGAAACCTAATGCACAATCACGACACAATTCATCGTGATAAAAGAAAAGACTTTAAAACATAGGTGGGATGCACCGGGGCTTGCCTTGATTCGAGTCGGGGTTAGCTTCTCGAGGGTCGGTCGACTTCGAAGCTTCCGTCTCCTTTCTCGACCTCGGACGGAACCTCGATCACGCCGTAACCTAGGTCGACCAACAATATGTCGCGAATCACAACCATGCATGCATGAATGTTCATGAGATGAAATGCAATGATTGAATTAACCAAGGTCGTTAATTAACTATTAATCATTACTTAAGTTCATTACTTGTTGATTAACACTTAATCTCGTTCGTTAAGCAATAAGTAACAATTGATCATGCTCATTAATTATTGCTTAACCAAGGTCATTACTTAAAGATTAATCATTAATCAGGTTAATTAATTAATAACTAATCAGGTTCATTCATTAATAATTAATCGTGTTTTTAAACAACAATTATAAATGCTTAACGATATGTGATAACACTTGAGCTATTAATTTGGGATCACATGAGATGACGGTGTTTATGTTTAATTTTTGGAAAAACTAACTTAACAAAAACTTTCGTCTACAGTATCTCTAATTTTTAAAGAAATTTATTTTTCAAAAACAATTAATAATTAGCATAAAATAATAGGTTATATTAACTAAAGAAAAGGGACTTAATTAAACTATGAAATTATAATTTCTCAAAATAGGTATTTGAATACATAAATGAATAGAGAATAATTTTATGAGTCTAATGAACTTTGTTTGACATTTTTCTGATTTTTGTGGAATTTTCTACGAATATTTGAAGTTGGAAAGGAAACCGAAAATGAATAAATTCGCAAAATGAATAATGGACCAATGGGCCGAAAGGCCAGGCCCAGCTGGCGCCTTGGTGGCCCAGCGGCCCAAATCGGCCCAGCAGGCCCGCGCGCGCCCAACTCCAGGAACACCACGGCCATGGCCGTGGTGGCCGGAGACGGCGCCGACGCTTCGCCGGAGTGGACCAGCCGGCGGCCATCCGCGACGGAAATCCAACCATAGGGCCAGCTCGACATGAGGATTCCGTGGGTGGGGTCACCGGCACCGGAAGATGACCGGAGATGTACCGGCGGCGAGAGGCGGACGGGAGGGATGTTCGGCGGCGGCGTGTGCTCGCTGTGGTGGACCAAAAGATGAACGGCTTGTTGCCAAAGCTTCACAAGATCACGACGAAGACCGGCATCGCATTCTCGGAGGCCGGAGGTGGCCGGACCATGGTGCGCACCGGGATGGCAGAGGGGACCGGCCGCCGGACTTGAAAAAAAATGGAGAAATTCCGGCCATACCGTGGGGGATAAGGGGTGAGAAATTACTAGTGAATAGAGGAATAAGTTGCCTAGCCATGGGACACAAAAGAAGGAGGATTCGCTCACCGTGGGGAAATGAATTCGGGATCGCGGCCGGAGCTACCCGGTTCGGCCTTCTAGGGAAGACGAGCTCGATCTCCCGGACGGAGTGGTCTTGATGCGAGCGGTTGGCACAAAGGGACGCAGGGGTTGATTGCGAACCGTTGGGTGGTAGTAGCTGGGTTGGGAAGCGGCCGGAGGTGGGGAACCCGGAGGGCGCGGCGGTGGTGTCCGGGTGGGGGAAAGAACCGAGAGAGGAAGAGCAGGGGTGCTCGGGTTTTATCCTCACCGTCCCGCGTTGAGCCGGTAAGGGAGGGCTCGCGTGGCGTCGAGAGAGGGAGGCACGCGGCCAGGAGTGGCCAGCGCGGCCTCGTGCCGAGGCGGTGGGTGAGAGGCGGTTCAGCGAGAGAGAGGAAGAAGAAAGGGAATTTGGGGGTCTGTGGCCGTTTTACATAAACACCCTCGAACTTTTGATTAATTAAAAATCGCATTTCTAGCGCTTGAAAAATTCTATGAAAAAATACAGGGAGGTATTTGAAATTATTTTGAACATTTTTCCTATTAAGTCCATGTTGAGATTCCGAATGGTTTTTGAATTAAAAATTCCAAGATAAATTAATAAAAGAAGGTTTGTTTATTTCTTGCAAATATTTTCACAAAGAAAAAAATTTTAGAGTACTTTTATAATTCTTTATTTAGCATGGTTAAGAAATAGAAAATGTTAAACACATTATTTTCTCTTTTCATTTTATTTCTTTTTAAGCATTTATTTTATTCTTTAGCTACTTTGACATTTTATGGGCATTTTCTTAACACACAGTTTAATATTTTCACAATGCACAAGATTATATGCTTATGGATGACATGAAATGCATGCTTAGTATTTAGGGTTGTTACAGACCCTCCCCCTTACAGGAATCTCGTCCCGAGATTCACGATTTGAGTGACTAGACGATAGTGCTAAAGAACTCGGGGTAGTTGGATCGGAGAAACTCTTCTTGTTCCCAAGTAGCTTCAGCTTCCGAGTGATTGCTCCATTGAATCTTGTAAAACTTGTTGGTTCTATGTCGAGTCACTCGATCCTTGGTGTCAAGAACTTTGACCGGACGTTCGTCATACGTCAAGTCCGGTTGTAACTGTTCTACCTCAGCTGTCGGTATATCCACCGGTGGTTTCAAGCACTTCTTCGGTTGAGATACGTGGAATATGTTGTGTATACCCGACAAGTGTGCTGGCAACTCCAAACGATATGCCACGGCTCCACATCTTTCTAGGATTGGAAAAGGTCCGATGTATCGTGGTGCTAACTTGCCCTTGATTCCAAACCTTTGAACACCCTTGGTGGGAGATACTCGAAGATAGACTTGGTCTCCGACCTTGAATACCAACTCTCGACGTCTTTTATCGGCATAACCGATCCGTCGAGATTTAGCTCTCTTGAGGTTCTGTTGGATGAGACGTACTTGTTCTTCGAGCATCCTTCACTAAATCTGGTCCAAATATTACTCTTTCTCCACTTTCGGACCAATGCAATGGTGTGCGACAGACTACGTCCATACGAGCTTGGAATGGTGACATTCCGGCACTCTCTTGATAGCTGTTGTTGTACGAGAATTCTGCCAGCGGTAAACATTTCTCCCAATCTTTACCGTAGGTCAAAACACATGCTCGAAGCATATCCTCGAGATATTGATTGATTCTTTCTGTTTGTCCATCCGTTTGGGGGTGATATGCTCGAGCTTCGAATTAACTTCGTTCCTAACGACTCATGCAATTGTTCCCAAAATCTAGAGACAAATTGAGCTCCTCGATCCGAGATGATGGTCTTGGGTACTCCATGCAAACATAGAATACGTGAAATATATAGATCTGCATATTGCTTGGTCTTGTAGTTGGTATGTACCGGTATAAAATGAGTCGACTTGGTCAATCTGTCAACTATGACCCGGATGGAGTCGTGTTTCCGTGGAGTCATCGGTAATCCAACAATAAAGTCCATGCTAATATCTTCCCATTTCCATTCAGGTATACTCGAGAGGTTGAAGTGGACCTGCTTGCTTCAAATGTTCTGCTTTGACACGTCGACTGGTATCACACTCGTTGACATACCTTGCTATTTCTCGTTTCATTCTTGTCCACCAGAATCTTTTCTTCAAGTCTTGATACATCTTGTTGGTTCCAGGATGAATAGAATACTTGGACGTATGGGCTTCATCCATTATCTTCTTGCGAAGTTCCAAGTTCTTAGGCACTACTAGCCTATTCTTGAACCGAGATAACACCTTCGTCATCTATTTGGAAACACTTGACTTCACCCTTCCGGAGTCGTCTTCTGACGTGTTCCATACCAGCATCCTTCTGTCGAGCTGCTACCACTTCTTCACGAATGGTAGGAATAAGAGCCAAGTTGGTCAAAGCTCCATACGGAATAATCCGAAGATTCGGCTCTTCACTCTCTTCGGGAGATGCTTGAATCATGAGTTGAGCCATGAGATTATTGCAATGAACCTTGCGACTTAAGGCATCTGCGACCACGTTTGCCTTGCCCGGGTGATAGTGAATCTCAATCTCATAATCCTTTATCAGCTCCAACCATCTTCGTTGTCGCATATTCAGGTCCGCTTGAGTGAAGATGTACTTGAGACTCTTGTGGTCCGTGTATAGATGTACTAAATTTCCCAAGAGGTAATGTCTCCGACTTTTCAATGCAAGAACCACTCGCTGCTAATTCCAGGTCATGTGTGGGATAGTGTTCCTCATGACGCCTAAGTTGTCGGGATGCATAAGCAATTACCCGACCTTCCTGCATTAGAACACATCCAAGTCCTGTTCTCGATGCATCACAAGTACACATCAAAAGGTTTTGTCGGATCCGGTCGAGCAAGTATCGGAGCTGTGGTCAGCAATTTCCTTAAGGTTCGGAAAGCTTCTTCACATTCTTTGCTCCATACATACTTCTTATCTTTTTCCAACAGCTTGGTCATCGGCTTGGCAATCTTTGAGAAGTTTGGAATAAACCTTCTGTAATAACCAGCCAATCCTAAGAAACTCCTGATTTGTGAAACCGACTTCGGCGGCTTCCAATCCAACACGTCTTGAACTTTGCCAGGATCAATTGCCACTCCTTCGGCTGATATCACGTGACCTAGGAACGGCACTTCCTTTAGCCAAAACTCGCACTTGCTAAACTTGGCGTATAGCTGGTGATCCCTTAGTCGTTGCAACACAACTCTTAAGTGATTGGCATGTTCCTCTTTTGATTTAGAATAGATCAAGATGTCGTCAATAAATACCACGACAAACTTATCCAGCTTCCGGCATGAATACGGAATTCATGAGGTACATGAAGTGTGTCTGGTGCATTAGTCAATCCAAATGACATCACCAGGTACTCGTATAGTCCGTATCTTGTGGAGAATGCGGTCTTTGGTATGTCTTCGGTTCTTATCTTAATCTGGTGATATCCGGAACGAAGATCTATCTTAGAGAAGATCTTGGCTCCTATCGGTTGATCAAACAAGATATCAATCCCTGGAAGAGGGTACTTATTCTTGATGGTGACGGCATTCAAAGGCCTATAATCCACACATAGCCTTAATGTCTTGTCCTTCTTCTTTACGAACAAGGCTGGGCATCCCCAGGGTGATGAACTTGGACGAATATACCCCTTGTCCAATAATTCCTTTAATTGCACCTTCAACTCAGCTAACTCATTTGGCGGCATCCGATACGGTCTCCTTGATATCGGTGCTTGTTCCAGGCTGTAATTCTATCTTAAACTCTACCGCTCGATCCGGCGGTAAACACTGGTAAGTCTTCCGGAAAAACATCGGGGTACTCACGGACTATCGGAATGTCTCCCAAACTTTTACCAATAGTCTTATAAATCATTGGAGGAATAGTTTGGGAAGGAATCAACTGAAAGCAATCTCGTCCGTGAAGAGGAGAGTTCAGGTGAACTGCAAAAGCATCTATATCCAATACTGCCTTATGATACTTCATCCATCTCATGCCAAGAATCGCATCCAATCCTTGCCCATTTAAGACTATAAAGGAGGTGGGATAATCCTTACGACCCAATTTCAATGGTAGCTCTGTAGTACTTTGATCTGCAAGTATATTGCCTCCAGGCGATGATATGAGATGTGGGTAAGTCATCTTGCACGATGGAAGATTATGTTTTTGGACATATCCCTTGCTGATGAAGTTGTGGGTTGCTCCCGAGTCAAATAAAATAATGGCATCATGATGGTTGATAGTGAACAACCCAGCCATGACTTGTGACCCTTTTTGAATCTCTTCGGTGGTGGTGAAGTTGACACGACCAGTCTTCATCTTACCATACTTCAATGCGTTCTTCCGTCGACCAACTGCTTTTCTTTGAGAGCGTGTTGACAATTTCTGCTCTGTTGGTGCGACACAATCTTGAGCCAATTGTCCATGACAACCATCGTTATAGCATAGATGGTCAGCGGATGGTGGAGTTCGGGATAAGGAGCATATACTTGATGGGTCCGATGGTTGGACCATCGAACCGGACAACATCCGTTGTTGATACTCGAGATGGCCGGTGAGAATTGGGATCCGATGGCATAGGCTTGAATCTTTGGTCTCGCTGCAGAAATGTGGACTAGACGATACTTGGGGGCACTTTACTTCCTTGTTCATTGGCTGCTCTCTTCTTAGCCTTCTCTTCTTGATGAACACGAATAGCATCCTCCATGAGTATAGCATCACTTACCAACTCATTGAAACTAACTCCTCGATCCAAAACAAGCCGGGATTGTAACTTGGTAGTAAGTCCTTGTTTAAAGCGTTCCTTCTTCTTGGCGTCGGTGTCCACATTCCGAGAAGCATATTGAGCCGGACGGTTGAACAACTTTGAATAGGAGTGTACGGTCATATCACCTTGCTTCGAGCGCTAGAAACTCCTTACGCTTTTGGTTCAGGATACCTTCGGAAATATGATGTTCACGAAAAGCCTTTGTGAACTCTTGCCATAGTACTTGGTGACCTTCCGAAATCATGGCCTTGTAATTAGCCCACCAGGCTCCAGCAAATCCTTCTAATTGCTCGAGCGGCAAAGATAGTCTTCCGATACTCGTGCATGGAAGGAGCTCCAGCTTCGACTCGATAGTACGTAACCAATGGTCCGCTTCCGGAGGATCTCCCTCATCCGAAAAATTTGGTGGACCAGTAGCCAGGAAATCCGAATATGTAACGTGAACTGGTGGAGCATGCTGATCTTGACCACCGGCCTCGTGGGGCCGTATTCCGAACAAGCTGCTGAAGAAGTTCCCGTTGCTCTTCACGAGACTCCAATATAGTGGCAATAGCTTGTGCCAGGGTAGGTGGAGTTGACGCCGGCTCTCGAACATCTTGTCTGGGAGCTTTCGGGATGGTTTCCTCTTCCAGTTTGTTCCATTCTCGCCATAAACTTGGTATTAGTATCACCGATCCAAAATTGGGATATAAGGATGCCAACGATACAACACGTTGAAGTTCCAAAGCACAAGCGAGTGTATAGAGAAGAGGTGCACGATCTCTCATTCCAACGCCCGATTTACTTGTAGTACTCGTTCATACGAGCCTCTTTAATCTATCCTTTTAAATCCATAGCTCTCATAGGGTTCCTTGATAACTACACTTGATCCTCCTTCTCTCCGATTGCCTTGAATCATCTGTAGATGAAGATCTTAAATCTCTCCATTCTATCGCCTCGGTGGAAGAGTTCTCGCTTGCCTTCCATTTCCCTCGCATAAACTTCTTCTAATGCCCTCCATAGGGAACTAACCCTACACTACGATACTAACTAAGTATAACCCCGACTTTTTATTATAGCACTCAATATGACATGATGCATGCTCGATAGACTAACTATACGTACTATAGTATATAAAGCTACAACGAATAGTTAGCACTTTCCCAAAACCCAAACGTTGAACAGTTAGTAAAAAGTCTAACTATCCTACATCCTTATAGGGCTCCGTATTCTCTCGTGTTCTAAACGCACTAAACGTGTTAAGTCTTGAAAACAAGCTTGTAATGATGAACTGTTGCCTCCGAACTGCTCCGATACCAGCTGTGACATCCCTCCGGGACACCCGGGAATCGGAACGAGAGGGACACTCGACGAAGCGAGTTACAACAGCGTATCATCTCATACAAGCCAGCATATATACATCATGGTATAATACAACCAGGTTTTCGAAATACAAACATTGATGCAGCGGAATAATAAATCTTATTGAAGTTTAACAACCTACGAGTATTGCAGCGGAAACCGATACTTTATACAACAAAACACTAGTAGACGGTCAGCGTGATGCACCGAGCCCTTCGTACATCACGGTCCTTTCTTTTCACGACGTCGGAAACCGTTCCCATTGGTGGGAACCACACTTGGGACACTCCACTTCCGGGACTACCGTACAAGCTGTGGAAGTACGACTCGATTCCTGAAAACATAACGAACAAACCTTGAGTATTCTAATACTCAGCAAAGACTGACCCGTCAACATGGCACGTTAAGGCCGACGCCTAGTATGCAAAGGCTTTCACGTCTGTGGGGTTTACTCCTTTGCGAAAACAGCATTAAAGGGTGAGTCCTTACTTTCAGTATTTTAGCTCACATTAAGTTCATTAACCTCTAGATGTGCGAGACTATCACTATTGCAATCAAGTTGCGGGAAAAGTATAATTTCAAACAACCACTCTTTCATTCCTCTTCCTTCATCTTCCACTTGATTAACTACGATGTGACACGGTGAACAAGCGGTACTCATTACTTGCGAGGGACAGCGATTCGAATCGATTTCACCAGCTGGGAAAACCCGTTTACACGGCGTATACGCACCCCAATGGTCGCATACGACAACCTTTCACGCTAATTCTCGGCGGTGGCCGGGTTAGTCTCCCATCCGCCCGAGAACACTGGGGACCCCACGCGATACCCGTCCTCGACGTTATCCGTGAGCGACCACCCATTCCTCTCCCGTTGAGACATGAGGCCTCACCTCATTCTCCGGCCAATTAGGAGATGGGCTACGTCCAACCGCTGTGGCAATTAGGTTACATCGGCTTCCTGGCCCCATAAACACCGGTATGTAAATCGGTACGTTCAAATACTTGCTCAACAGGGCCAACAACGGTACGGTCCTTGACCAGACACGGACGGGGCTACCACCTTGCAAGACCTCGTCTCGCCCTTTCTCCTACGGGGCCCCTCCGGTCTCCATTTCATTTTCATTTTCATCTTCAACTTCACTTAAAAGACATCAATCAACTTAAAGCCTCCATGCTTTAAGATCGGACCAGTACTCAGCTCGCGAGTGTGCTCGGCATCACTCGACTTCTACCGTAGCCCCGAGAATTAAGCGTAGCATCTATCGAAATATAAACCATCATGGGATAAACATATAACATAGGAATTCTACTCATGCATCTAGGGTGTCAAGCAATTCCTGAAACCTAATGCACAATCACGACACAATTATCTGTGATAAAAGAAAAGACTTTAAAACATAGGTGGGATGCACCGGGGCTTGCCTTGATTCGAGTCGGGGTTAGCTTCTCGAGGGCTGGTCGACTTCGAAGCTTCCGTCTCCTTTCTCGACCTCGGACGGAACCTCGATCACGCTAGAACCTAGGTCGACCAACAATATGTCGCGAATCACAACCATGCATGCATGAATGTTCATGAGATGAAATGCAATGATTGAATTAACCAAGGTCGTTAATTAACTATTAATCATTACTTAAGTTCATTACTTGTTGATTAACACTTAATCCTGTTCGTTAAGCAATAAGTAACAATTGATCATGCTCATTAATTATTGCTTAACCAAGGTCATTACTTAAAGATTAATCATTAATCAGGTTAATTAATTAATAACTAATCAGGTTCATTCATTAATAATTAATCGTGTTTTTAAACAACAATTATAAATGCTTAACGATATGTGATAACACTTGAGCTATTAATTTGGGATCACATGAGATGACGGTGTTTATGTTTAATTTTTGGAAAAACTAACTTAACAAAAACTTTCGTCTACAGTATCTCTAATTTTTAAAGAAATTTATTTTTCAAAAACAATTAATAATTAGCATAAAATAATAGGTTATATTAACTAAAGAAAAGGGACTTAATTAAACTATGAAATTATAATTTCTCAAAATAGGTATTTGAATACATAAATGAATAGAGAATAATTTTATGAGTCTAATGAACTTTGTTTGACATTTTTCTGATTTTTGTGGAATTTTCTACGAATATTTGAAGTTGGAAAGGAAACTGAAAATGAATAAATTCGCAAAATGAATAATGGACCAATGGGCCGAAAGGCCGAGCCCAGCTGGCGCCTTGGTGGCCCAGCGGCCCAAATCGGCCCAGCAGGCCGCGCGCGGCCCAACTCCAGGAACACCACGGCCATGGCCGTGGTGGTCGGAGACAGCGCCGGCGCTTCGCCGG
This sequence comes from Chloris gayana, assembly GCA_031894775.1. Lineage (NCBI taxonomy): Eukaryota > Viridiplantae > Streptophyta > Magnoliopsida > Poales > Poaceae > Chloris > Chloris gayana. The sequence goes on along the minus strand of JAUNZO010003986.1, from coordinate 37,712 downwards.
AGTGGACCAGCCGGCGGCCATCCGCGACGGAAATCCAACCATAGGGCCAGCTCGACATGAGGATTCCGTGGGTGGGGTCACCGGCACCGGAAGATGACCGGAGATGTACCGGCGGCGAGAGGCGGACGGGAGGGATGTTCGGCGGCGGCGTGTGCTCGCTGTGGTGGACCAAAAGATGAACGGCTTGTTGCCAAAGCTTCACAAGATCACGACGAAGACCGGCATCGCATTCTCGGAGGCCGAGGTGGCCGGACCATGGTGCGCACCGGGATGGCAGAGGGGACCGACCGCCGGACTTGAAAAAAAAATGGAGAAATTCCGGCCATACCGTGGGGGATAAGGGGTGAGAAATTACTAGTGAATAGAGGAATAAGTTGCCTAGCCATGGGACACAAAAGAAGGAGGATTCGCTCACCGTGGGGAAATGAATTCGGGATCGCGGCCGGAGCTACCCGGTTCGGCCTTCTAGGGAAGACGAGCTCGATCTCCGGACGGAGTGGTCTTGATGCGAGCGGTTGGCACAAAGGGACGTAGGGGTTGATTGCGAACCGTTGGGTGGTAGTAGCTGGGTTGGGAAGCGGCCGGAGGTGGGGAACCCGGAGGGCGCGACGGTGGTGTCCGGGTGGGGGAAAGAACCGAGAGAGGAAGAGCAGGGGTGCTCGGGTTTTATCCCCACCTGTCCCGGCGTTGAGGCGGTAAGGGAGGGGCTCGCGTGGCGTCGAGAGAGGGAGGCACGCGGCCGGGAGTGGCCAGCGCGGCCTGTGCCGAGGCGGTGGGTGAGAGGCGGTTCAGCAGAGAGAGGAAGAAGAAAGGGAATTTGGGGGTCTGTGGCCGTTTTACATAAACACCCTCGAACTTTTGATTAATTAAAAATCGCATTTCTAGCGCTTGAAAAATTCTATGAAAAAATACAGGGAGGTATTTGAAATTATTTTGAACATTTTTCCTATTAAGTCCATGTTGAGATTCCGAATGGTTTTTGAATTAAAAATTCCAAGATAAATTAATAAAAGAAGGTTTGTTTATTTCTTGCAAATATTTTCACAAAGAAAAAAAATTTTAGAGTACTTTTATAATTCTTTATTTAGCATGGTTAAGAAATAGAAAATGTTAAACACATTATTTTCTCTTTTCATTTTATTTCTTTTTAAGCATTTATTTTATTCTTTAGCTACTTTGACATTTTATGGGCATTTTCTTAACACACAGTTTAATATTTTCACAATGCACAAGATTATATGCTTATGGATGACATGAAATGCATGCTTAGTATTTAGGGTTGTTACAGAATACACGCTCCTTCTTTAAACATTTATTATATACAAACTGGTTTTGAATCAACAATCTAACAATCTTGCATTACTCAAAACGTCGTATTCTCGATAACTAACGTATTCCCGTTTTAAGCTGAGCAATTGTATTCTTATCATCTTTAAAGGTTGGATCTTATAAATAAGACTTCTAAAGAGGGCAACTGAAAAACATCACCCATGAGCATATTGCTCTCTTCCCTCACACCACACCTGAAATTCTCTTCCTTTTTCCTCTTTTTCCCCATCCTAATCTTGATGTGATGTGACGTGGCGGTAAATGTCCCTGAACCTCTCTTTCCTCCTCACGTCGCGTGAGCAAGAGCATTACTGTCACTTCAATAGAATTTGGAGGGGAAATGGAAAAAGGGGGAGAATTTCGGGTGTGGTACAAGAAAAGAGAGCTTTAACTCAATGGATGGATGAACACAATTAGACACAACTGCTCAAGTTCTTCTAGTCTCATGCATGACCTATCCGTTAGTACTAACAGAAATACACGAGACCTTACATAACTCATTCAACGATGCCCCCTCCACATATTTTATAGTGGAAAATGCCTATTTTAATTATAAACAATTTAATCTATCTATTTTACATCCTAAACAAAATCATGACTTGATTTACTACCTCAAACAATCTATTTAATATAATTTACCCTCTTATTGTGATTGTCTTTTTTTTATTTCTTGACTTACAAGTTGATTGAAACTGAAATTTCGGATGATAATTGACATGACAAACAATATTCCATAAATATATAACATTTTTTGTACTATTTTCTTAGATTACTAATAATGCACTATAAATACATATACAAATTAATTTATAACTATTTTAGCATAGATTATTGCATCTCCTATTATCATGCAAATTTAAGCTTCGAATTCAGCTTGCATGTCGAGAAAGAAAAAAAGACAAAGTTCGTTATGGGTATATTACACCAACTTAAATTGTTTAGGATAGTAAATTGAGCATGATTTTGTTTAGAGTGTGAAATATATAAAGTGAATTCTTCAATGATCTTACGCGTGCCGCCATCCCTGTCTCAGGCACGAATTGGACCACCTCCACAGCTCAACTCTCCATTAACGGGAGGCCTCACCGGATTTCGCTGCCCTAGCTTAGAAAATGTCGCTGATCCGGATGCCCAAGGCATGCACCTTGATTTGTGTGGTACCGCTGGAGCGATGGTCGAAAAATTGAGCCTCAAAATTTGCAAACCCGCCCAAAAATTAGATATGTGGACCCATTGTTTAGGGGTCACCGCTGGAGTTAGGGTGCGTTTGGCACGACTTATGCACAAAGTGCTTATACTGCTTATTATATCAAAACTGCTTATAGTGCTTATTGTACATAAACAGTCAACCCGTTTCGCAAAATTGCTTATGCTTATCTATCAAAACTGCTTATTCACACATAAGCACTATAAGCTACGTTTTGCTGCTTCACTCAAAGTGCTTATGCTAGTACAAAATTGCAAAGTGCTTATAGGTGCTTATACACATAAGCAGTTTTGCTATTTTGCTGTTTGGCACTTTAAAGTGCTTATTAAGCATAAGCAGTTTCAATAAACACTTCTATAAGCCGTGCCAAACGCACCCTTACTCTTACTATGAAAAATATGCATACCTACATTTCATTATAGGGCTCCTTTAACAAATAAATACCATTTTATTGAGAAAAATATTATAGTAGCTTTGCATAAATAAATACAATCCCAATTCAACTTTGTATATCAGATATACTCTTCAAAATAGTCAAACTAATACAACAAAAATCATGTGAATACATATTATACTCCTTGAAAAGTAACTAAAGTCATGATATTTATATTGTGATGAATAATCCTGTGCGCGAAACGTGCAGATGCGGGCGATTTTTTCGTGCGCGGGCGTTCGTGGTTGCTTTATTTCCGTCGGCGGTGGGTTCGCGCTGTCGTCGCCGTAGATTTTGTTAAGTTCGCGCTGCGCGGTTGTTTGCGATCATCTTTTTTTTGTTGGCGGTCATTTTTTTGGTTCGCGCTGCCCCGTTTTGGTTGCCGCCACTCGAACAACTTTCTCCTCCGTGGCTTCCTGCATGGTCATGACTTTCTCCTCCGAAGCCTTCTCCATGCCACCAGCGTTCTCCTCTGACACTACCTGCAAGGCCGCGGCTTCCTCCACCCTGGCTTCCTCCATGGCCGCAGCTAACACCTGCGAGGCTTCCTCCATGGCCGCGGCATCTCCGGGCAGCGCGCAGCACGGAGGCAGCGATGCCGCAACTAACACCTCCGAGGCTTCCTCCATGGCCGCGGCTTCTCCGGGAAGCGAGTAGCACGGAGGCAGCGATCTGGGAGGAGGCGGCGAGATACATGCGAGCGCGGCGAGGAGGCAGCCGGCGGCGAGGACGAAGCCGTCGGTGATCTGTGAGGAGCTGCGACGAGTTGCTAGCGAGGAGCAGCGACGAGTCGCGAGGAGGCGTGAAGTAATGAGAACGGCCTCGGGAAAACAGCAGCATGCGCGCGACGCCTCGATACAGCAGGCAGCTATTAGAGCAAGACTAGTAGAATCGCCGGCTGCCGGCGAAATGCTACTGCCATGTCATCAAGCATGATCATCAATGAGCATTTATTTAATGGCTTGGTTACCAATTGTTTAGTGTTTCCAGCAAACATCGGTGATTGGTTGTACTCTATCAATTTCTTGAACCGAGAGTTTCAGTCAGCTTCCCGCTAGCGATTCACGAACCGCTCGCTCTGTCCTCTCTCTCCTTTTCTCTCCCTGACACGTCGGATATGTCCTACGTGTACTTCTATTTCACCTGCTGACTCACCCCCATAATACTTGCTCTTAGGTCCATCGTAACTGCAGGGGTAGAAAGGTCACAAAGTGGAAAAAAATCCTAAAACGAATTTTGTTGTGACCATCAGGGTAGAGGCCTAAAACGAATTTTAATCCTAGTATGGAGGGAGTAAGTAAATTGCAATTAAAACTACTACTTCAGCTTTTCACATAAATGACACTTTGAAACTTTCATAGGATAATTGAATGTAGAGACATTTTTTGGAGAACGTGCAAAGCACATATTTCATTAAGAAAGAGGTCAGTACAACAATTAAACAGACAAACCACAAGAAGAAAAGGAGAAAGGCGTCAGGCAAACAACTAAAAGAAAAAAAAATATGGACATCTAAGGACACAGGACCGACAAGACAGCCAGAGTCCCATGAACCGTGAGGAAGCCCACCGACTAGCTTCTTCCAGGATTGCCGTGGCTAAGGCAATCGGTTGTCGAGCCTCAAACTTAAAAACTTGATTGTTGCGTTCTCGCCACAAACTCCACGCCACCTGCACGACCATGGTGTCAAAACCAACACACGGGGTTTAGCGACCTGCTTTCGTTCTTAGAGCCACCAAAGCACAAAAGCCATGTTCCCATCCGACGATCATTGGTCCAGTTGGATCTGACGGAGGACTCGAAACCAAGTTTCTACTATGAGAGCAACCAACCAACAAATGATCAATAGTCTCACTCTCTTGTGCATATAAGACGCATGTGTCCTCCTCTTGGAGTTTACTCCCTTTATTTTTAAATTGTTGACGCCGTTGACTTTTTTCATTATGTTTGACTGTTCGTTTTATTTAAAATATTTTTTCAAATATGTAAAACTATAAGTCATGTTTTAACTTCCTTTAGTGATAAAATGAATCATAATAAAATATTTGATAATTCTTACTTTTTTTAAATACGACGAATGGTCAAACGCAATGAAAAAGTCAACGACGTCAACAACTTAAGAACGGAGGGAGTATGTCGGAAAATCCTATCCGAAGTCCAACAACGACCATGGAGGACAAGCCATAGAAAGAAACAACATTTATTGGTGCTTGAGTTTTCCCGGAACACGAGCCCCCCCCGGACTTATGACTCGGGTGAGGAAAAACGCCCGACGCACCGGCCGAGGAAAACCTACCATTGAGGGACCATCTCCAAATGAATTTGTCCTATACGAAGGACAGTTCGATCATAAGTATAGCAAGTCCCATATAGTCAGGTTATCGAGGATCACCTGGATACTCAAAGCTCCCTTGATGTCCTTTACCTATCTCCTGTTTTGGATGGCCGCCGCAACGAGTTCATAGAGGCCCTGTTTGGGGTAGCTGGAGCTTTTCCAAAACCAGCTTTTCTAAAAAGCAAACTAGCTGGTCTCAAAAGCTGCTGGTCCGAGAAGCTGCTACTTGAAGAAGCTGAGCTGTTTGGGGTTCCTGCTTTTGAACACCTAGCTGGTGGTCCGGAAGAGTATGAAGTCCGAAATGCCCTCTCAGACAATGAAAGCTTGATTTTTTCATGAAGTCCACATAACAGTGACATATCTAGTATATAAAATTGTACAATAGTAGAATTTTAATTCACAAAAGAATACCATCGATCCGACATGGTTTTTTCATAACCTTAAGATAATTACACCATATCACTCTTCTTAATGAGTAGGCTATTAGGATGGTTCCATCACCATGAACAAAATAATTACATGTGGCCATCACTATCAACAAAATAATTACATATCACCATCAAAATAGCGCCACATACCAAAATAATTGCCGCGCTACCATGCTACCATCTACTCCCTATCCGCCATCAGCGAATTAGCAATAAAATCACGAAATGCACACATATCGCCATCGTCCGATGCTGTACCATTGTATTGGCCCCCTACAAGTTCATCAACAAGTGGCATATACTCTTCATCGTCATCACACCTTTGAAACAGCTCGTCACTCAAAGCACTATCAGGAATAAAGTTATGAAGTGTCATGCATGCAATGATGATCTTCTTTTGCTTCTTAACCGGGAAACTTGGAATATGCAATAGAATTCGCCATTTCATTTTCAGCACACCAAAAGCACGCTCAATGACATTACGAAGAGATGAATGGGCATGATTGAAAACCTCTTTGCGTCCACTTGGCCTATGCCCCCCTTGAAACTCACGCACATGATACTTTTGACCTTTGTAAGGGGCTAGGAAGCCTTTTCTATTAGGATAACCAGAGTCAACAAGATAATATTTTCCTACATGTAAAATTATTGCCAAGATATATAACTAATAACATGACAAATGAAAATGTGCAAGAAAGCTTTTAGAGGGTGAACACCATACCTTCTGGAGGATGTGGAAACTCATGGGAGTATCGATTCAATGTAACTCATTACAGATTAACATATTCCGCATTTATTATAAGATAATATAAGGACATACAAACATAAGAGATTTCAGCACAACAAGAGAAAATAAATCATGCCAACGTGAGAGTTAAATATTAAATAATGATAGGAACGATATTGTTTTTTTCCCGAAAGATCTAGCAACGACATTGTGAAAAGTCCAAACTGCTGTGCGCATGGACCTAGTATTCTAATCTGTTTAGTATTGCATTAGAATAAACAAATGCGGTGCCGCAAGGCCTAATATTCAAATCTGAATAAGGGGACGTGAGTAGCTGAGAACGTCTTACCATCGACGGCAAAGCACGCTCGCCTCCGTATTCCTCGGAACCGAGCTCAGCTCGGTCGCCCAGATCCACGCTAGGTCGCCAATACAGGAAGGAGAGTTGACCGGCAGAGCACCACCCGCTGGTACCAAGATGATGATGGTGTTCGTCCAGGGTTCCGTATCCCTTTCTTGGCAGCCTTCGTGGTGGGGCGCGAGCTCGTGCTCGACGATGGGCGGCGGCCGCCCTTGCTCCCAGAGAAAGAGAGAGAGAACCGGGTGAGATTGGAATGAGGAGGGAGAGAAGAAAAACGATTGGACTCAGCTATATGTATGAGTGGCATTTGCGGGTAAATAGTATAGAAATTCGAGGAGAGGTTGGTTAACTCAACCCGCAAAAGCTCGGGAAGCGACCTGAGACGTGCTTTTTCGTTCTAGTTCATTTGCTCGCTTTTCAACAGTGCCGATTCTAGGAAAAGTGAGGTCGTTTGGGGTAGCTTTTTGCTTCTAGCGCTGGTTGGAGATGCAGAAGCTGAAAAAAGCTACGCCAAACAGGGGCAGAGTATGGGTTGAGACGGTTAGCAGGAGGTGTGGTGTAATCGACGCAAATGACCATCCTCCCAGCCAGGCGTCCTGCCAGAAAAGAGCCGAGGTCCCGTCACAATCTCCACCGTTCGGGATCTCTCGAAGAAGGCCCGCGGCTTTGCTTCTGACACGAAGGGCAAACCTTGGATCTGTACATGGCGACCAATCCCATCTCTTCCTTAGTGCCCAACCTGTTATGGTAGAGACATAATATTGAGGAACACTACAATCTGGAAGCTTTCAATTATCACATCATTATGACATCCCTGTTTTTATTTTCCTACATTTGTTTTTCAAAAGTGTTGATCAAAATGTGACTGAGAAGTGAAGCTTTCAAAGTATTTATCGTTGAGGTATAGAATCTACTTCTAAATGTTCGTATTAGGACTGGGCCGGCGGCGCGTTCGCGTACACGGCATTCGGTGGCGGCAGGCACGCCGCACGCGTGCGTTGGCGAGGCGTTGGCGTACATGCAGATCAATGTGATTTGGAGCCACTTGCTGAGGAACTTTGATCTGGAGCTGGTGTCGCCTTTCCCGACGACGGATTAATTGGAACGTGGTCATGCCACAAGAGGCTTACACTACCGGAAAAAAACTATTACAAATGCCATCCGGCGGAGATAGCAGCCATATCTGTCTGCCTGGTACATAAGAAAGAGCTGCCCTATGCTCTAATTTCCTGAACCACATGGCCATACAACCGCAGCCCTATGGTTTTGATATTCCTCAACAACATTCACGTTGTCACATGCTAGCTTGAAACGCTGCAGCAGTAGATCAGTAGCAAGCGATAGGCGGGCCTTCCCTCGATGATTATCGCACAAGATACTCCTAGGAATGTGCCAAATCATGTCCAGCTTTAGCCGATGCTTTGGCTATATGGCCGCATCCACGTTTATCTTCATGCAACCTGCAGTGGGTGGAATCCAGCGTGGTACTGGTAGTGCCACCCGCTGCTATCTCTAAGGTCACTGGTTCCTTTCTCTGATAGCTTCATGTATATTGCGTGGCTAGTGTGAACGCATTAGCGTCCTAGGATTATTGTGCGTGTCCGCTTGGCGGCTTGTGCTTTTCTCGCCTTTTCTTTTGTTTGTTTGTTTTTGCTTTACAAAGGCGAGCCACCTACTCTCTCCTCCCTTTTGATGGCAATGGCCCCGGGCAATACTGGGGCCTGTTTGGTTCTCATGCGAGATCTGCAAAGCAAACAACCGAACACTCCCACAATATTATTTATTACTTGTACCGCCAAGCGCCAAGGCGCCGACCGGCTCACTGGTACAACAATTTACTTTCTAAGTGCTAACAGTATGATTTAGTCTTGCATTCTTGCGACAATTTTACTTTCTATGTGCTAACAGTATGATTTAGTCTTGCATTCTTGCTAACGGCTGCATGCATATACTGCGGATGCAGGAAGCAGAAATGGCTGCCTCGAATTTGGTCGATACCATAACACCGAACCCAAACCAACGGCACAACAAAGACAAGATCACCGACGAGACGATGAGGTTGGCCGGAGTAATAATACTAGCAGTTGGGGCCATGTCTCTCGCTCTGGGATGCTTGGCAGCCACGTCACCGGCGTTTGTTGAAGCCTCAAGTGCCGGAGGGTTACTGTACATCCCTTCCAATGCATCCCTAGCTCATTGCCCCTCCAGCTACGGGGACATTGATATCTCCTACCCCTTTGGGATAGGACCTGACTGCTTCCGGCAAGGCTTCAAGTTGACCTGCGACCACACCGCTCAACCTCTGAAGCTGTTTCTAGGCAACACTACCACTGAAATCACCAAGTTATATGCAGACTCATCATATGTGATGGTTCGGATGTTCTTCAACATTACCATGGAACCAGGTATGAATACCTACAACATCTCCTGGGTAGCCCCCGCCAAGGGTTTTACTATCGATGAGTATAACACTTTCTACGTCCTTGGATGCGATCTGGATGTCAACTTGTTTGATGATGCAAGAAACCCCATCGGCTCATGCACGATTAGGTGCTACGGTGAGAAGGTGGTTCCACATGGTGGGCCTTGTAACGGGATTGGTTGTTGTTCTATTACATTAACAAATAAAACCAGAGGTTTTCGGTCGGAACTTGTCCGTGCTGATGGTATCACAGCAGAATCAGATCATCTGCATGCTCACATCATGGCTTTCATGTCGGGTAACTATTACTACATATTTAACGCGACTGATCTTTTCTCAGGTTGGACGAATGCAAGCAAAGTTGAAGGCGCTTATCTTAATTTTGCAATTACGGACGAAACAAGTTGTGAAAGTGCTCTAAGGAGCAACAAAAATTATGCATGTGCCTCGGATAGCAGTTGCAGAAGTGCGCCATACGGAGGTTACGAATGCTCCTGTAATATTGCCACAAACGGAGTCAATCCTTACCTTTTGGAAGGATGCCAAGGTGCTCACTCTGCTTTTGCTTTTCTCTCAAAAATAGAATGTAATATTCGATTTCCGCTTTGTACTATCTTACTACTCTGTCCTCAATCAGCCAAAAAGATAACCATTAAAATATTTATGATAGTTAGTTCCACGATAAAGCCAGTAACATCATTTTTTATAGTAGCAATAGTAAAAGTTGAACAGTTTTGACTTTAACTAAACTCAAAATATTAAGATTTTTAGATAGACTACCTGACCAACAATTGAAGGCACCATGTTTACTGCAAGTAGTTTAAGGGTATTTTTGTAATTTTACTAATAATTAATAGATTTATATTTTTTCATAAAATATAATTTAGATATATGAACCAAAATTTTATTGTAAGAATAATATTGAATACATTATTAACATCAAAGATTATTATATTAGTGATTTTCATTTATATTATCACGAAAATAAAAATTAAATCATGATAGAAATCTACCTCTCGACGATTATACCCTCAACATGGTAAAATACTTGCCAGTAGTATTGTATTTTTGATCTCAAATCTCTACCGTTGGATCAAACTACTCGACAAGTATTATGGACCGAAAAACTCCTCAAAAAGTACTAGTCATCACCATTAAGAAAATATTTATCTAAAATACTCTAATAATTATAATTTTCCATCCATTACCACTACGATAAATTGAAATCAAATTACCACTGTACATGTTTATAAGTTACCCAACACTATCATTATTCAAATTTCAAAAGTACATAGTATGCTCCTCACAACTACAACTTAAAAAATCTTAATAAAAAGAGCAAGCACATGTTAACATATAAGTTTTGTTTTTATACTAGCATCACTACACTGGTTCTTATAATATGTCAATCCACCGTGGACCAGATTATAACCCCGAGCATGAAGAAAACTGTCCAACGTCATGTGGAAGCCTGAACATTCCCTTTCCCTTCGGGTTGAAAGAAGGTTGCTACGCGAACAAAAGGTTTCAACTTAATTGTACAACGGGTAACACTACAGTTTTTAGCTCAAGAGTTGCTAAGTATTATGTGACTGGAGTATCAGTAGAAGATGGGACTCTGTCTGTTGATTCCAACTTGCTAAACAATGCCTCCAAAGAAGTGATGATAACGATCGACGACAATGGAAGAATTGAAGATACAATTTCCACAGAAGATTCATTTGATTTTTCCATGGAATACGACATTGTTATAAGATGGGCAGTTACAAATTCAACTTGCCAGCAAGCTTTGCAGAAGAACAAATATGCATGCCGCAGTATCCACAGTTATTGCCTAAACGTTACCCATGGGAAAATATTTATGGGGTACCGTTGCAAGTGTTTTCCGGCTTTCAAGGAAATCCTTACATACAGAATGGCTGCACGGGTTTGTTCCCTTCCTTGCCATTGTGGGTTACATTATTTCGCATAATCTAACGGGACAATATTTTATTTTAACTCACATTAAAATCAGGTCCGATTTTTTAATGACACTGTTTCTAAACATGCATGTGTATACAGATATTGATGAATGTTCATTGCCAAATTACTGCAACGGCACATGTAAAAACATTCCCGGAAGCTATGTATGCGCAAACTGCCCACATGGTAAAGAGTTTGATTTGATAAAGCGGCGGTGCGTTGTATCGACTAAGCAGCGCACTATTCTTTTGGGTAAGTTATCACAAGAGATGTTTTCCGGTGTTTGCAAATAATATGGACCGTTTATTGGCCTCGATCTAATGACTCATGATGGAAGGTACAAGACCAAAGGTACTTCAATATTGATGGAAGTACTTAAGTATTAGGGATAAAACAATAATTTTACGTGCTGACCGAAATAGAAGGCGGAGGGTAACGATGGAATGTATATTTTACACTGTTTTGGTATGATTTACTTGGAATAATTGTACGAGTCCAAGGCGGCGGCGACACGGCCTACCAATTTTGATTTACGTGGTCTGTTCAGATTTACTCGTCAGAACGTGATTGATTAGGGTTTATGTGGAACGACTTATCTCCATTGATAAATTTTTAGGTCTTCCATAGAATCACGCCATGACAGCGCCAAAATTTTGTCTAGGATCAAAGTCACGTGGTAGAGGCGCCAAAGAACAGGGAGGGACAGCGACGCCACGAAATATACTCGATTCTTGATTGTTTACTTGGTGGAGATGTGAATCCCAGGAGAAAAGAATGGAGAATGGCGGCGGCGGAAGAAAAAGATTTTAACGATGATGTACATAGTTAATCGATCATTTACTTGATGTGATACTAAAAGACCATTAGTTTGTATATAATTACCCACCTGCCACCGGTTATGATAATTTTTGTTCCATATCTTGCCCCTCCCTCAATCAACGGTCAAGATCGAAATACCTCCTAATACCTCTAGATACCTCGCAAACGCCGGAAAACCTCTCTTATCTCTTATCACAAACGAAATCCTCTAGCACTTATAGCTAACCAAATGGCCTGTGTATTTGCTCGGCTGGTGTAAACAAGCTAAATATAGTTAGTATAGTAGTAGCTAGTGATCTGATAGGTAATTTATAAACACGAGTCAGAGTACTTTTTAGCTAATAGTGGTGAGAAATTTATACATATGTGCAGGGGTGGATAATTTGTAAAGATGTCTAGGGTATTTTAGGCCTTTTTATAATGCAAAAACTGTCATTATAATAGGAAATGAATGCAGGTGTCGCTATTGGAATTGGTTGTGGCCTTGGCTCAATAATAATACTATTAGCTGCAATGATACTCACCAAGAAGTGGAAGAAAGGCATCCAAAAAAGAGTCCGTAGAGCATACTTCAAGAAAAATCAAGGCCTACTCCTGGAGCAACTAATCTCAGATGAAAATGCTTCAACCAAAACAAAGATATTCTCCTTGGATGAGCTAGAGGAAGCAACCAATAACTTTGACCCTACTCGTATCCTTGGTCGGGGAGGGCATGGTACTGTATACAAAGGTATTTTGTCTGACCAGCGTGTGGTGGCCATCAAGAAATCCAAAATTGTTGAGCAAATTGAGATTGACCAATTCATCAACGAGGTTGCTATCTTGTCTCAGATAATCCACCGCAATGTTGTTAAGCTATTTGGTTGCTGTCTTGAATCAGAGGTTCCCTTGCTTGTGTATGAGTTCATATCCAACGGCACGCTGTATGACGTTCTCCATCTTGATGTTAGTTCTAAATGCTTGTTAACATGGGATGATCGCATTAGGATTGCAGTTGAAGCAGCAGGAGCACTTGCTTATCTTCACTCTGCAGCTTCAATACCAATTTTTCATAGAGACGTGAAGTCCTCCAATATACTGCTGGATGATAGTTTCACAACAAAGGTTTCAGACTTTGGTGCTTCAAGATATCTTTCGCTGGATGAAACTCATGTGGTGACTATTGTCCAAGGAACATTCGGCTACTTAGATCCAGAGTATTATCACACTGGTCAACTAACCGAAAAGAGTGATGTATATAGTTTCGGAGTGATACTCGCAGAACTTTTGACAAGAAAGAAGCCGATTTTCATCAATGACTTGGGTGAAAAACAGAGCCTGTCTCATTATTTCGTTGAAGGAATTCAAGAAGGAACCCTGCTGGAAAAACTGGATGCACAGGTTCTGGAAGAGGCAGATCAGGAAGACATTGATGACATTTCTTCGCTTACAGGAGCATGCTTAAATGTCAAAGGAAGAGAGAGGCCAACAATGAAAGAAGTAGATATGAGGTTGCAGTTCTTGAGAACTAGGAGGCTGAGAAAAGCACAAATAACCTTGCCTCAAAACGGTGGAGAGATAGAGCCATTGTTGTACCACCCAAATGCTAGGAGTCACGCACAAATCAGTCCCATCAATAATGCTGCTCCCTTAATTCCTGATCAAGGGACATCTGGGTGCTACAGCCTGGAGCAAGAATTTGCGTCTTCAATCAGTTTGCCGCGCTGAGTCGCTGACTACATCTTCAACAGCCGGCTTGGTGCTAGTATGCTCCTGAATTATCTTATACTTTCAATGAATAAATATGCCATAGTTAGTTTTTGTGTTAGACGAGGGTGTGCATCAGCATCAACATCACGATCGAGGTGCGCGCACATTTGTATGTGCACAATGCTTGTATTTTGTACCAGCAGGTACACTCTGTGTATTTGCAAACTGATATGTATCTGTATACCATTTCACTTGTACACCTTTATCAAACGAGGTTCGTTACAGTACTTGAAGTTAATATTAACCATCCATATTTGATCAAATCTAACAGTTAATAATAGAAGGTACGTAACAAAAAAATAGTAGGACCGGTGCTAATTATATTATTACGTAATTAATTACAGAAAGGGTATATTAGTAACTTCACATCAGTGCAGTTCGTCTATTCTCTCCCCTGCCGAAGATCCGTCTGGCTCTCCTCACGCCGGCGCGACCTCATCGGCTCGGAGGGGTCGCCGGTGGTGAAAGGGCACCGCCCAACAACTGCAGGTCTTCCTTCGCGACATCCATAGCTTCCTTCTCTGAAGCTTTGACCGTCTCTTTCACTGATTCCCTGTCGATCTCAACGGCCTCCACCGCCTCCTCCTCCATGTCCCACATCGCCTTCGCTGCTGCTTCTTTCCTGCGTTCGAGCTCCTTCCAATTGACAGACAGTTTGATGTTGGGTGAGACAGAAGCGGATGTCCTCCATGAAGCAACATTGATAACACAATTTCTTTTGACACAGAATGACACAATGTAGCAGCAGGTGCGATGCGCGCTCTTCATCTTATTCCCGAAATTGTTATTACTTTCACTCATATACTAAATGAATTGGAAATCTGTACTGCCAGTTTCCTCCCCAAATCGTTTTAAATGTGCTCAGTTAGTAAATGAATTGGAGGATAATACTTCCTAAATAGTTTTGAAGTTCCTTATGTAAATGCATCAGAGGCGAGGTGCACATGGACAGGTCGGAATGGGGGGAGCGGCGAGAACGAGGAGTGCCAAGGACGGAGCGGCAGCGTAGACGAAGAACAGAGCGGACGACCACTGAAATGAAAAGGTGTAGGCGAGGAACGGAGCGGCATAGGTTCGTCGATTCAGCGCGGGACGTATAGGCCTCACTTCCTGAGTAACAGCTCCAGTTAATTACTAGAATACCCTTGATGACAATTAATTAAAATTAATACTAATTATCAATGGTTGTGATTAACTGAGGGAAAAAGTACCGCAGGTACCACCCAAGCACCGTATCAGTTGTCTTATCAAACTGATGACAGCTAGTATCCATTGTTGTAGCCAGTCACGTGACCAATCACAATCAGCACCAGGCAACTAGTAAAATATACTAGTATGTCCTCTGCTTCACAAACAAACATGAAGCCATCTCCCGTTCAGCAGAGGCTAAGTTGAGGCCACCAAACGCATGTAGCCCCGCCACCGTCCTGCCCGCTAGACGAGCGGCAGGCAAGAGGCAACGGAGGCAGTGCCTGCGTGCCACCGGTGTGTTTTACTGATCGGCGATGCCCAAGGGCCAAGACCCAACTCCCAAGCGCGTGGCCGCGTGGGTGCAGGCAGTGCGTGTCAATGGTTCCACACTTTTGCTTCCTATCCCCAGCCTCGCTGGCTGCTCGACGTCTCCATGCTACGGATGGTTGCCTACGTCAGTTGGAGCTACCAGGTGGGGCCGTGGGAGCTTGTGTGCCCGGTAATGGGAGCAGGACCGACACGCGCACGCGCGTGCGCCGTGCGAGCGAGCTCGGCAGATTGTTTCGGCTCCGTTACACTCTCTGGTTGCTCCACAGCATCGACATCGATAAACATGTGGTCGATCGGCCGCTTTGTTATACTCTTGTTGTTCTGCTTTGCCCGTTCAGCCCAGGTCATGCACAAATGTCGCCTTCTCTGCAGAAGTTTTAGTTTAGTACTGTTCCCCAGTCTAGACGTCAAATACTTGCGTCGCGAGATGGTGACGGTCAATACTCGGTAGCAATAGCGATGGCATACCGTTTCCTCGGGGAAGTGTTGACCCAAGTGGCCAAGTCCACATGCCCATGCCCATGCCCGGCACGCACGGATGTTGTAAGCTCACACCGTTTCCTATCGTTGTGACATAAATATCTCCAATTCTAAATGAGATTGCTAAATCAAAATTTAGGATGTGATTAGTAAAAATTATTCTCCAATCGTTTTCTAAATAAGATTGCTAATTAAATTTACCAACTTCTAATCCATATCCTGGAGGTTGTTATATTTGGTCACCTAATTCTCACTCCCGAATTATTTATTAGGAACTGTTGGAGTGTATGTTTTTTTTTACTTCCGGTAGATATAACAATTCTCTAAAACCAATTTTTTGGAGATAAAATTATTGAGAACCATTGTAGATGCTAAAGGGCACATCACCACTAACTATGAATACATAAATTTCAGTTATAAGGCTCTGCCTTTCACAGATAAATATTGCTTTATTCAAGAAAAAAAAACAATTATAGTCGCTATGTATAAATACAATAAAAATTCAAATTTTCATATCAAATGCTTTAAAATAGTCAAACTAAGACCATAAAAATCATGTGTACATTCTTTGCCTTAAAAAGTAAAGTCATGATAGTTATATTGTGATGGATAAGTAAACTATAATTAAGATTACTGCTTCCCCTTTTCATATATCGAGGGACACTTACACGCTGGAAGCTTTCAGTTATCACATCATTATTACATCCTTCTTTTATTTTTATACTTTTTTTTTCAAAAACATCAAACAAAATGTGACTGAAAAGTGAAGCTTTCAATCGAAACAAAAGTGGTATTTTTTTGCTAAGGTATATAATCTACTTCTAAATGTTCTAGTATTAGGATATGCAAAGACTAGAGTTTTGAAATATATTCTCTTTTTTCAAAAAAAACAACAATTCTCTAAATCTTTGGGGTAAATCTCATAACTATATTGAGTTTTTTTTTCGAAAACGAGGCAGGAGCTGCCGTTTCATTAAGGTATAGAAAAGAGTTTATGTACAAGCAATTACATGATCAAGCTAGGCCTATTGCTGAGATATTACATTGCGGTTTCAAAGGCCCTCTTACTCCTGAACGTTCTAGCCTGTTGTTCTACATGCTCTTCTCCGAAGGTCCATGTCTTCTTCAATCATTCTTGCCACCTCTGACGTGTGGAAAACTGCGCTTCAAGAAATTATTGATTGAATAGTTGGTCATTTCACAAGTCCACCGTTTTTTTTATCAAAAAGTCCACCGTTAGTCACGCCATGGTTAACAGGCTAGTGCCCTGGAGAAGAAGAAAAGTATATTGACAGGACTAGCACACGACAGTGAACGCATTGGCGTCCTGGGATTATTAGCACAGTCTAGTCTTGTACCGCCGAGGCGCCGACCGACTCACTTGTCACCAATTTGCTTTCTGAGTGCTAACGTTGTGATTTGTAGTCTGTTGCATCTTGTTAGAGAAACTGCTGCCTACATATACAACGGATGTAGCAAGCATAAAAGACTGCCTCGAATGCGCTCGATCCCGTAACACCGAAGCCAAACCAAACACACCAGAGACAAGATGACCGGCGAGACGACGAGGTCAGCTGGAGTAATAATACTAGCAGTTGGTACCATGTCTCTCGCTCTGGGATGCTTGGCTGCCACGTCACCGGCGTTTGTTGAAGCCTCAAGTGCCGGAGAGGACGGTGCCGGAGGGTTACTGTACATCCCTTCCAATGCATCCCTAGCTCACTGCCCCTCCAGCTGCGGGGACATTGATATCTCCTACCCCTTTGGGATAGGACCTGACTGCTTCCGGCAAGGCTTCAAGTTGACCTGTGACCACACCGCGCAACCTCCGAAGCTGTTTCTAGGCAACACTACCACTGAAATTACCGATCTATATGTAGGCTCATCAATGACGATGATGGTTCCGATGTTCTTCAACATTACCATGGAACCAGGTATGCATACCTACAACATTTCTTGGGTAGTCCCCACTGAGGGTATCACTATCGATGAGTATAACACTTTCTATGTCCTTGGGTGCGATCTGGATGTCAACTTGTTTGATGATGCAAGAAACCCCATCGGCTCATGCACGCTTAGGTGCTACGGTGAGAAGGTGGTTCCACATGGTGGGCCTTGTAACGGGATTGGTTGTTGTTCTATTCCATTAACAAATAAAACCAGAGGGTTTCGGTCGGAACTTGTCCGTACTGATGGTATCACAGCAGAATCAGATCATCTGCGCACTCGCATCATGGCTTTCATGTCGAGTCCATATTACTACACATTTAACGCAACTGATCTTTTCTCGGGTTGGACGAATGCAAGCCAAGTTGAAGGCGCTTATCTTAATTTTGCAATTACGGACGAAACTAGTTGTGAAAGTGCTCTAAGGAGCAACAAAAGTTATGCATGTGCCTCCGATAGCAGTTGCAGAAGTGCGCCATACGGAGGTTACACATGCTCCTGTAATGTTGCCACAAACGGAGTCAATCCTTACCTTTTGGAAGGATGCCAAGGTGCTCACTCTGCTTTTGCTTTTCTCTCAAAAAATTGAATGTAATATTCGATTTCTGCTTTGTACTATCTTATTACTCTCTCCTCAACCAGCCAAAAAGATAACCATTAACAATATTTATGATAGTTAGTTCCACAATAAAGCCAGTAACATCATTTTTTTTTTGTATTAGCAATAGTAAAAGTTGAACAGTTTTGACTTTAACTAAACTCAAAATATTTAGATTTTTAGATAGACTACCTGACCAACAATTAAAGGCACCATGTTTACTCTCAAGGTATGGAGAAAAAAATAGAGAAGTTTTTCGGTCCACAATACTTGCAAGTAGTTTTGAAAAACTACTTACAAGTAGTTTAAGGGTATTTTTGTAATTTTACTAATAATTAACAGATTTATATTTTTTATAAAATATAATTTAGATATATAAATCAAAATTTTATTGTAATAATAATATTGAACACATTATTAACATCAAAGATTACTATATTAGTGATTTTCATTTATATTATCACGAAAATAAAAATTAAATCATGATAAATCTATCGCTCCGACGATAATACCCTCAACATGGTAAAATACTTACCAGTAGTTGTGTATTTTTTATCTCAAATCTCTACCGTTGGATCAAACTACTGTCAAGTAGTTTTAAAAAAGTACTCGACAAGTATTATGGACCGAAAAACTCTTCAAAAAGTACTAGCCATCACCATTAAGAAAATATTTATCTAAAATACTCTAATAATTATAAGTTTCCATCCATTAGCACTACGATAAATTGAAATCAACTTACCACTATACATGTTTATAAGTTACCCAACACTATCATTATTCAAATTTCAAAAGTACATAGTATGCTCCTAACAACTACAACGTAAATAATCTTAATAAAAAGAGCAAGCACATGTTAACATATAAGTTTTGTTTTTATACTAGCATCACTACACTAGTTCTTATAATATGTCAATCCGGACCAGATTATAACCCCGAGCATGAAGAAAACTGTCCAACGTCATGTGGAAGCCTGAACATTCCCTTTCCCTTCGGGTTGAAAGAAGGTTGCTACGCGAACAAAAGGTTCCAACTTAATTGTACAGCGGGTAACACCACAGTTTTTAGCTCAAGAGTTGCTAAGTATTATGTGACTGGAGTATCAGTAGAAGATGGGACTCTGACTGTTGGTTCCAACGTGCTAAACAATGCCTCCAAAGAAGTAATGATAACGATCGACGACAATGGAAGAATTGGAGATATAATTTCCACAGAAGATTCATTTGATTTTTCCATGGAATACGACATTGTTATAAGATGGGCAGTTACAAATTCAACTTGCCAGCAAGCTTTGCAGAAGAACAATACTAGCAAATATGCATGCTGCAGTATCCACAGTTATTGCCTAAACGTTACCCATGGGAAAATATTTATGGGTACCGTTGCAAGTGTTTTCCCGGCTTTCAAGGAAATCCTTACATACAGAATGGCTGCACGGGTTTGTTCCCTTCCTTGCCATTGTGGGTTACATTATTTCGCATAATCTAACGGGACAATATTTTATTTTAACTCACATTAAAATCAGGTCCGATTTTTTAATGACACTGTTTCTAAACATGCATGTGTATACAGATATTGATGAATGTTCATTGCCAAATTACTGCAACGGCACATGTAGAAACATTCCCGGAAGCTATGTATGCGCAAACTGCCCACATGGTAAAGAGTTTGATTTGATAAAGCGGCGGTGCGTTGTATCGACTAAGCAGCGCACTATTCTTTTGGGTAAGTTATCACAAACGAAATCCTCTAGCACTTATAGCTAACCAAATGGCCTGTGTATTTGCTCGGTTGGTGTAAACAAGCTAAATATAGTTAGTATAATAGTAGCTAGTGATCTGATAGGTAATTCATAAACACGAGTCAGAGTACTTTATAGCTAATAGTGGTGAGAAATTTATACATATGTGCAGGGATGGATAATTTGTAAAGATGTCTAGGGTATTTTAGGCCTTATTATAATGCAAAAATTGTCATTATAATAGGAAATGAATGCAGGTGTCGCTATTGGAATTGGTTGTGGCCTTGGCTCAATAATAATACTATCAGCCGCAATGATACTCACCAAGAAGTGGAAGAAAGACATCCAAAAAAGAATCCGTAGAGCATACTTCAAGAAAAATCAAGGCCTACTCCTGGAGCAACTAATCTCAGATGAAAATGCTTCAACCAAAACAAAGATATTCTCCTTGGATGAGCTAGAGGAAGCAACCAATAACTTTGACCCTACTCGTATCCTTGGTCGGGGAGGGCATGGCACAGTATACAAAGGGATTTTATCTGACCAGCGTGTGGTGGCCATCAAGAAATCCAAGATTGTTGAGCAAATTGAGATTGACCAGTTCATCAACGAAGTAGCTATCTTGTCTCAAATAATCCACCGCAATGTTGTGAAGCTATTTGGCTGCTGTCTTGAATCAGAGGTGCCGTTGCTTGTGTATGAGTTCATATCCAATGGCACCCTGTATGACCTCCTTCATCTTGATGTTACTTCTAAGTGCTTGTTAACATGGGATGATCGCATTAGGATTGCAGTCGAAGCAGCAGGAGCACTTGCTTATCTTCACTCTGCAGCTGCCATACCAATTTTTCATAGAGACGTGAAGTCCTCTAATATATTGCTGGATGGCAGTTTCATAACAAAGGTTTCTGACTTTGGTGCTTCAAGATCTCTTTCCCTGGATGAAACTCATGTGGTGACTATTGTCCAAGGAACATTCGGTTACTTAGATCCAGAATATTATTATACCGGACAACTAACTGACAAGAGCGATGTATATAGTTTTGGAGTGATACTCGTGGAACTCTTGACGAGGAAGAAGCCAATTTTCATCAATGATTCAGGTGCAAAACAGAACCTATCTCATTACTTCGTTGAAGGAATTCAAGAAGGAACCCTATTGGAAATATTGGATCCACAGGTTGTGGAAGAGGCAGATCAGGAAGATATTGACGACATTGCTTCACTTACAGAAGTATGCTTAAAGGTCAAAGGAAGAGAGAGGCCAACAATGAAAGAAGTAGATATGAGGTTGCAGTTGTTGAGAACTAGGAGGCTGAGAAAAGCACAAATAATTTTGCCTCAAGACGGTGGAGAGATAGAACCATTGTTGTTCCCAAATGCTAGGAGTCATGCACAAATGAGTAACAATGCTGCTCACGTAATTCCTGATCAAGGGATATCTGGGTGCTATAGTCTGGAGCAAGAGTTTTCGTCTTCAATCAATTTGCCGCGCTGACTACATCTTCAGCCGCCGGCTTGTTGCTATAGGATGCTCCCAAATTATCTTATACTTTCAGTGAATAAATATGCCATAGTTTTCATTAGACTAGAGTATGCATCGCGAGGTGCGTGCACTTTGTATTTGCATAATGCTTGTACACCTTTGTATTTGCATAGTGTTGTGTACTAGCAGGTACACCGTATGTATATTGTATTTGCATAATGAACTGTCTGTATACCATGCCACTTGTACACCTTTAATTATCAAGCGATGGCAACTGGTAGTATCTATTGTTGTATCCAGTCACGTGATCAACCGGCACAAATTAGTAACTAAAACAAATGTATGGGGACAAGCAACCGATTAGCTCAAGTAATGGAACCAAAGCCCTGCTTCTCAAAGGAAAATTCAGCAGAGGCCAAACGCCTGTAGCCCCGGCACCTTTGCGCCAGCAGTGACGAGCGATAGGCAACGGGGGTAGTGCATATACGTGACGCCGGTGTGTTACTCGCCGAAGCGGATGCCCAAGGGCCAAGTCCCAGCTCCAAACCCCCAAGCCCGTCGGTGCAGGCACCGCGTGTCCACGGTTCTGCACTTCCGCTTCCGATCCCTAGCCACCGAGTTCCCCGTAGCCTCGCTGACCGCTCCATGTCTTCACACGCTGCGGGTAGTGGCGTATAGGATAGGAGCATGTGTGGTCGGTCATGGGAGCGGACCGACCGTGCGAGCTCGACAGATTCATTCGGCTCCGTTACTCCATAGCATCGACAGCGAGAGCAGAGTCGGGGTTGATCAGCCCCTTGGAGACTCGGGTTGCTCTGCTTTGCCCCGTCCAGCTCAGGTCGTGCACAAATGTCGCCTTCTCCGCATAAATTAGTACTGTTACCTAGTCAAGACGTCAAATACTCGCATACGGACTGAGTATCAGCATCACGAGAAGGTGAGGGCCAGTAGCAATAGCAAGCGGCTTCCTCGGGGCCAGGCTTCGACCCAAGGCCAGATGCCCATGCCCCGGCACGCACGGATGCCGGAAGCTCACATCGTTCCCTTGTCCTTGTAATCGTGACATACTCTGCTATTCAAAGCACTTGACCGACCGACTCGTGATCAACAGTGAATCTACGTTCCAAGGCAGTGTTTTTTTTTTTTACACACACCCCGTGTCTAGCCATCAATACGCCAAATTTTAAACGGTGTAAATGCGCCTTTTCATCGTCTACACGCAAGTCCTGACAACGTCTAGATGTTCTAGATATAGCCTTCAAGTCTTACCTTGGAATAATATGAGATGGGACCATATTAAGAGGGACTTCCGACGAACATTCTGCTATTCAGATTAAATATAAGATCAAAATGCAAATGGAATTAATGTAAAGCACAATAGCAACTCTGACTTTGGTGCTCCAAGATCTATATCATTAGATGAAACTCAAGCTGTAATATCATCCAAGTAACATTCAGTCACTTAGATGCAGAGTATCAATACATTGGCCAACTAACTGAGAAGAGTATATCTCCATTCCAAAATGTACGTATTTGTTGATTTTTTATATTTGTGTTTAATATTTATCTTATCAAAAATTGGAAAATATTATTTATTTATAATTTATTTTATTATCACATACCCTTTTTAAATGTGTTGTATTTGTTTCTATGTTTTCATAAATAAATTGAACAATACAAATGGTCAAACATGATTATAAAAAATCAACAAATGTTTACATTTGGGATGGAGGGATTATTGTTTTAGAGGTGTTTGTGAACTGTGAAGTCATCGCTGGCGTTTCGCGATGAAACGTCGTCTATCATTAAAAGCAGAACATTGTTAAATCCTAGAAAATTTGCTCATGTGAGGAGTCAAACTCAGGACCTGAGTTGTTATTGAGACTCTTATAACCACTAGACTACATGCTCTTTGATATAATACATAGATGTTGGTAAGAGCTTTTTCTCAGCCTCTTAGTTCTCGTTTCTAAAGAAGAAATGCGTGTGTGACCCAAAGGAGTATAAATACTTGTAGACGCCAAGCGTGAAATTTCAATGTACATTATAGAAATAAATTCAATTGTTATGAATATATTGTTTTGATAATATTACCTTTACTAAAGTAAATATAGTTGTTAATTGTTAAAATTAGAATATACATCGTCGGATTCTAAATCTTTCTTTTTAAATAAAAAACAACGATCCTAAATCTTTCTTTTTTCCTAAAAAAACAACTATCTTAAATTTTGATGTGTGGAAAATTGCGTTCAAGAAATCATTGACTGTTGAATAGTTGGTCATTTCACAAGTCCACCGTTAGTCACGCCATGATTAAGTGGCTAGTGCCCTGGAGCGGAAAGGTATATTGACAGAGGACCAGCAAACGACAGCGAACGCACTGGCATCCTGGGATTACTAGCACAGCCCAATCTTGTACCACCGAGCGCAGACCGACTCACTGGTCAACAATTTGCTTTCTAAGTGCTAACCGTGTGATTTATAGTCTGTTGCATCTTGCTAACTGCTGCCTACATATACTGCGGATGTAAGAAGCAGAAAAGGCTGCCTCGGATGCGGTCGACCCCGTAGCACCGAACCCAAACCACCAGCACAACAGAGAGACAAGATGACCGGCAAGACGATGAGGTCGGCCGGAGTAGTAATACTAGCAGTTGGGGCCATGTCTCTCGCTCTGGGATGCTTGGCAGCCACGTCACCGGCATTTGTTGAAGCCTCAAGTGCTGGAGAGGACGGTGGCGCAGGGTTGTTGTACATCCCTTCCAATGCATCCCTAGCTCACTGCCCCTCCACCTGCGGGGACATTGATATCTTCTACCCCTTTGGGATAGGGAATGGCTGCTTCCGGGAAGGCTTCAAGTTGACCTGCGACCACACGGCTCAACCTCCCAAGCTGTTTCTAGGCAACAGCACGACTCAAGTCACTTATTTACTTCAATCGTCAGTTATGGTTCCGATGTTCTTCAACATTACCATGGAGCCAGGTATGAATAGCTACAACATTTCCTGGGTAGCCCCCGCCAAGGGTATTACTGTTAATAGATATAATGCTTTCTTCGTCCTTGGATGCGATCTGGATGTCAACTTATTTGATGATGCAAGAAACCCCATCGGCTCATGTACGACTAGGTGCTACAGTGAGAAGGTGGTGCCACATAGAGGGCCTTGCCAAGGAATTGGTTGTTGTTTCATTAGATTAACAAATGAAATCACAGGGTTTCGGTCAGAACTTGTCCGTGCGGATGGTATGGCAGGAGAATCAGATCCTCTGCACCCTCGTATTATGGCTTTCATGTCGAGTGATGAATATTACTTCATTCAAAATGCGACTGATCTTTTCTCGGGTTGGACTAATGCAAGCAAAGTTGATGGCGCTTATCTTAATATTGCAATCACAGATGAAACAAGCTGCCAAAGTGCTATAAGGAACAACAAAAGTTATGCTTGTACCGCCAGCGCCAGTTGCGAAAATATGTCATATGGAGGCTATTACTGTTACTGCAGTGGTGGTGCTTACCCTGTTGGCAATCCTTACCTTCTGGAAGGATGCTCACCAGGTGCTCCCTCTGCCTGAATGTTTTTTTTCTCTAAAAAGTGAACATATTTAAATTCCAACCCGTGCTCTTATAGTCTTACTCTGTGTTAACAGATTATAACCCTAGGCATAAGGAAAACTGTCCAACGTTTTGCGGAAGCATGGAAATTCCCTTCCCTTTCGGGCTTGAAGAAGGTTGTTTTGCAAATGAAAGGTTCCGACTTAATTGCACAGGAGGAACAACGGTGTTTAGCATCGAAGATGTACAGTATAATGTGACTAGTGTGTCAATAGAAAATGGGACTTTGACTGTTAGCAACCTTCTAAACAATGCCAGCTCCAGGAAAGAAACGTATTTTGTTGAGTCCGACGATTCTGGAGCTATTAATAGCTATGTTGGTATGGAAGACCAATTTGATTTTTCTGTGGAATATGACATTATTATGAGATGGGCAGTGACCAATTCAACTTGTCACGAAGCTAAGCAAAATCACAACACTACGTATGCCTGCCGCAGCTTTCACAGCGATTGCCTAAACGTAACTCGTGGGAACATATTTATGGGGTATCGGTGCAGATGCTCTTCCGGTTTTCAAGGGAATCCGTACATAAAAGATGGATGCACAGGTTCATTCCTTCCCTTTTGCCTCCAATGTGCACTACAGCACTAAACACAGATTTCATTTCAGCAGCTAATTACACATGCATTTTGAAGAAAAATAAAGCTAATTGCACATGCATATATTTATGACCTATAGATATTGATGAATGCGTACTGCCTAACTATTGCAATGGCATATGCGAGAACACTCCAGGAAACTTTACATGCACAAGCTGCCCTCATGGTAAGGAATTTGATGAATCGAAGATGCGGTGTGTTGCTTCAACGAAGCAACGCAACCTTCTTTTGGGTAAGTCAGGGGAAAAAGTATAGCTCACCTCACAACTGCAACTCCTCCATCTCTTCTTGGTGAATAGAGTTCTCCTACCTATTTTTCAAAAATAAAATAAAATAAAAGTCATGAAAATAGTGAATTGATGCACAGGTATTGCAATCGGAATTGGTTGTGGTCTTGTCTCAATAATAATTGTATTAGGTCTAATTGTGCTTGCCAAAAAGTGGAAGAAAGGCATCCAAAAAAGAATTCGAAGAACATACTTCAAGAAAAATCAAGGCTTGCTATTGGAGCAACTAATTTCAGATGAAAATACCACGCACAAAACAAAGATATTCTCCTTGGATGAGCTAGAGGAAGCAACCAATAACTTTGACCCTACTCGTATCCTTGGTCGGGGAGGGCATGGCACAGTATACAAAGGGATCTTATCTGACCAGCGTGTGGTGGCCATCAAGAAATCCAAGATTGTTGAGCAAATCGAGATTGACCAGTTCATCAACGAAGTAGCTATCTTGTCTCAAATAATCCACCGCAATGTTGTGAAGCTATTTGGCTGCTGTCTTGAATCAGAGGTGCCGTTGCTTGTGTATGAGTTCATATCCAATGGCACCCTGTATGACCTCCTTCATCTTGATGTTACTTCTAAGTGCTTGTTAACATGGGATGATCGCATTAGGATTGCAGTCGAAGCAGCAGGAGCACTTGCTTATCTTCACTCTGCAGCTGCCATACCAATTTTTCATCGAGACGTGAAGTCCTCTAATATATTGCTGGATGGCAGTTTCATAACAAAGGTTTCTGACTTTGGTGCTTCAAGATCTCTTTCCCTGGATGAAACTCATGTGGTGACTATTGTCCAAGGAACATTCGGTTACTTAGATCCAGAATATTATTATACCGGTCAACTAACTGACAAGAGCGATGTTTATAGTTTTGGAGTGATACTCGTGGAACTCTTGACGAGGAAGAAGCCAATTTTCATCAATGATTCAGGTGCAAAACAGAACCTATCTCATTACTTTGTTGAAGGTATTCAAGAAGGAACCCTATTGGAAATATTGGATCCACAGGTTATTGAAGAGGCAGATCAGGAAGATATTGATGACATTGCTTCACTTACAGAAGTATGCTTAAAGGTCAAAGGAAGAGAGAGGCCAACAATGAAAGAAGTAGATATGAGGTTGCAGTTGTTGAGAACTAGGAGGCTGAGAAAAGCACAAATAATTTTGCCTCAAGACGGTGGAGAGATAGAGCCATTGTTGTTCCCAAATGCTAGGAGTCGTGCAGAAATGAGTAACAATGCTGCTCACGTAATTCCTGATCAAGGGATATCTGGGTGCTATAGTCTGGAGCAAGAGTTTTCGTCTTCAATCAATTTGCCGCGCTGACTACATCTTCAGCCGCCGGCTTGTTGCTATAGGATGCTCCCAAATTATCTTATACTTTCAGTGAATAAATATGCCATAGTTTTCATTAGACTAGAATATGCATCGCGAGGGGCGTGCACTTTGTATTTGCATAATGCCTGTACACCTTTGTCACTTGTACACCTTTGTATTTGCATAGTATTGTGTACTAGCAGGTACACTGTATGCGTTTGCATAATGAACTGTCTGTATACCATGCCACTTGTACACCTTTAATTATCATAGTATCTATTGTTGTATCCAGTCACGTGATCAACCGGCACAAATTAGTAACTAAAACAAATGTATGGGGACAAGCAACCGATTAGCTCAAGTAATGGAACCAAAGCCCTGCTTCTCAAAGGAGAATTCAGCAAAGGCCAAACGCCTGTAGCCCCGGCACCTTTGCGCCAGCAGTGACGAGCGATAGGCAACGGGGGTAGTGCATATACGTGACGCCGGTGTGTTACTCGCCGTCGCCGATGCGGATGCCCAAGGGCCAAGTCCCAGCTCCAAACCCCCAAGCCCGTCGGTGCAGGCATCGCGTGTCCACGGTTCTGCACTTCCGCTTCCGATCCCTAGCCAGTAGCCACCGAGTTCCCCGTAGCCTCGCTGACCGCTCCATGTCTTCACACGCTGCGGGTAGTGACGTATAGGATAGGAGCATGTGTGGTCGGTCATGGGAGCGGACCGACCGTGCGAGCTCGACAGATTCATTCGGCTCCGTTACTCCATAGCATCGACAGCGAGAGCAGGGTCGGGGTTGATCAGCCCCTTGGAGACTCGGGTTGCTCTGCTTTGCCCCGTCCAGCTCAGGTCGTGCACAAATGTCGCCTTCTCCGCATAAATTAGTACTGTTACCTAGTCAAGACGTCAAATACTCGCATACGGACTGAGTATCAGCATTACGAGAAGGTGAGGGCCAGTAGCAATGGAAAGCGGCTTCCTCGGGGCCAGGCTTCGCCCCAAGTCCACATGCCCATGCCCCGGCACGCACGGATGCCGGAAGCTCACATCGTTCCCTTGTCCTTGTAATCGTGACATACTCTGCTTTTCAAAGCACTTGACCGACCGACTCGTGATCAACAGTGAATCTACGTTCCAGTGTAGTGTTTTTCTACGCACACCCCGTGTCTAGCCATCAAATACGCCAAATCGTCGCATAAACACACCGTTTCATCGTCTACCCCAGCCATTCCACGGATTTAGTTATGTCACAATAACATCTCGCGTTACAATTGACTCTATCCATGTATGTGTAGTCATGAACTTTATCAATGACAGGTTCGCGAGAAACACAAGCATTTCCTGTTGTGGCATGCTTTCAAAACAATCTTGTGATCTCCATTTTGCTTTTCAGGAATCTGTCGCACAGAGGTGGGGATCTGCTCTAAAATCATCCTCTCTAGGGGATAAAAGAATATGTGCAATACAGATTTTCCAAACATGTGAAATGTTTTGGCACTGAAAATCTGAAACGTATTATCTGTCTGCACTCCGCAGTTAGCACGAGACGACCCACCTCAGTGTCATACAGATAGCTAAGAAACAGTTGAATATTCATCCCATTGTTAATCATTTTGAACCTGGATGATTTTAGATAAAATTATTGTCAGCTAGTACCAGCTATCTTTGAGAGCTATAACTTTTGGCATATAGCAATTCTTTTTCATATCTCACTACGAAAACAATTTGCAAATCCCATACCCATTTCCTTTTTTTAGGGAACCAGGTACCAATTTTCCAAGTTTCATCACGAACCGTGCTGCTTATGTAATCATTACATACGTGCTGCTTTGCTCACGAACACCGCGCCACAATCGCCTGCCATTCGACTTGCAGGCTTGGTTCAGGTTGGGTGCAGCTAGATTGTTTAATTTTGTGTACTATCATATCATAGTTTCCGTAATGGGCGAAGGCTTAGGTAGCTTGTGCTGGCGAAGCTCGAGCAGCCTTCTGACTGGTCAACGAATTATATGCTTGACATCAGAAGTGCAACACTTCAAAATCATGTTCAAGTAAATGACTCATATTATACATTGACCTATAATTGTTATACAAACCAGCGTTGTGGTCATCTTGAGCAGTATAATGTACAACAAATGTGAATGCGCACTGGTCAGGTAAGCTATAGCGTGGTATGGTAAAGGCACTTGTCTTCACATGCAGAAATCCTTCTGGATAAAGCCAAAACAGGTGGTACAAAACTATCACGTACATACAAACAGCTGCTTGCTATAAACCTGTTCTTGCATCACCTGCATGCATAAGCATGGTGGTCACATTGTGAGATCTTAGTCATCCAAATTAATACTTTTGAAATCAATTATTACTCATGCAACCATATGCTGTGACACATTCAAAAAATGTTAGTTTTTTCTTTCTTTCTTATAGGCTTATAGGTCCCAGATCAGCCTGTTGTTCACATTAACTTGTTTCAGTCAAGGCAAAACATATCTATGGTCTTCCCCCAGAACCCATGAAGAAGTGTCGACTTCATTACAAAATCATTTGCAAGAGGTCGAATTGTTGAACGATTATGAGCAATGCAAGGCTACAAAAACAATATTAATCATACCTCACAAATAATATGAACAACTCTTCATCAGTTATTGCTCCAAGTTCCATTCTTCTCTCCAAAGCAGTCAGACCTCCACCATCTTTAATTGTTGTTCTTGCACCCCTGTACAAAAGATTGTATTTTTTTAAAAAAAATCATCTATGTATGATCATATAAGAGGCAAGTGAGAATGATCATATTGATGTCATAAAAACAAGGGACAATAAAGGAAAAAATAATTATGGACAATATAACTGAGAAATTAAACCTACCTCTTTAGCAGATGCTTAGTAAGGTCATCATTTTTCTTCTGGACACAACGGTGCAATGGTGTGCGTCCATGAAAGTCTTGCATATTGATATCTGCACCAAAAAGTAGCAGAAGCTCCACCATTACAGGATGGCCATATTGACACGCTAAGTGCAATAATGAGCAGCCTTGTAAACAGCCTTCTGGTTTCCCAGAGTCCTCAGTTATCTCGCAAGATGCTGGATCCAATAACATCCGGTCTGTCGCTGACTTATCATGATGGACATCTTTACTCAATTCATCATATGTCATGTTTGGACTCACATTAGCAATTACAAGAATTTGGTATGCCGCTCTCAAGTTGTTTGTCCTTATAGCTTCCATTATATCGATGGTAATTTGATTGACATCTCTGGCTAAAAGAAGTTTGTCCATGTACTGCAAGGAGCATTTGAGAGGGTGAGTGATGGCATAAGAACAAGAAAAATTATCAGAATCAACAAAGTACATGAGGAATAATACGATATTATCGTGCTTCACGCGGTTTAGCAATATTTTATCGGGAAATCTACTGACCACTAAGGAAAGTACAAATGAAGTTGTAGCAATATTTTCGCTCTATACCCCTACTAATGAAGTAAAAGATGTTTAAGTTTAGCCCGCCATTATGTGTGAAGAGTTCATTTCTTGTTGATTTTCTTAACAGACTTAGTACTTCCATGGTTTATGCCGATGGTGAATATATAATACGGATGGAATATTCCTATTATGAAGCAGTTCAATACTATCTATCCAACAAATCCAAGTATTGCAAGAAAACAGAATATGAAGGGTTTGTTTGATAGCCCTCCATTTAATAAGTTGATTATTTCATGAAAACTTTAGTCTTGAATAAAAGACAATTTTCCATACATGCAGATTGTCAATACAATCACAACTGATCGTATCATATTAACAAAGGTCACA
Source organism: Chloris gayana (assembly GCA_031894775.1). NCBI lineage: Eukaryota > Viridiplantae > Streptophyta > Magnoliopsida > Poales > Poaceae > Chloris > Chloris gayana. The sequence goes on along the minus strand of JAUNZO010003986.1, from coordinate 6,551 downwards.
TTATACGAGGAACCACTGGGTTTCCCTCATTGTATAGTGCTCAAAAGAATTCTGCATTGTCCATAAAAATTTTGATCACTTAATACTTGTGCATATAAGAATCCACATCAGATAGTATATCTTAGAAACTCCAAACAATAAATGGGTGATTGGTTCTATAATGCTGGAAACTAAAGGAAATTTTAACCTAAAACAATAGAGATGACAACAGAACTCCCAACCAGTGATATACTGTTGAGAAAATAATAAGTAACTTCAGACAATAAATATGTGGCAAGCCATATATTATTGTTGAGAAAAATAAAGTCAGCTGATCTAGGACAAAAGAAGGCACAAAAGAGCTTACCTTTGATTGTATGTACCTCTCCTTTATTGAGAACGCATCACTAGGTTTAGGTTTCTCAATGAAAAGAATAGCTCCATTTGATTCATCCATTCTGCATGAAAACAGAATAGCAACACAGAATATCAAGAAGAAAGCTACATAGAAGACTGAGCAGAGTTGGTTCTCCTTGAATGCATCCCTGAACATATTTGTTGCCCATGCAGCCATGCCCTTAAGGAAAGACATATGCTTGGAGTGGTAAATATTCAAAGAAATCCTCTTGTTCCCATATAAAAGGTTATAACAAGAAAGCCTGTTAGTCCCAAGCAGTTGGGATAGGCTAGAGATGAAACCCCCAAGATCTATTCAATTTAGAGCGCTTTAAAGCTGAATGAAAAATCAAATCCTAGTTCTGGTCTACCATGTTTAGGTCCATTGTAATGTTGATAACTATGTTCAGTTTACTGTTTAATTAGAACTGAGGTGATATTTTCTTAAAAGTAATGGATGAGAACTCAATGATTTTTACTTATATTTTGTTGATGAAAATACAGTAGGGGAAGCCCTAACCATGAAGAAAGAAAGAGCTGTACAAAGAGGAAAAACAACAACAACACCCCAGGAGAATTAACCCAATCTACGAAAAGTTGACAGTCCTTTATTCCATGTGCTTGGAGAAAGACCTCATTCCAAAACTGGATTTTCTAAGAGAGGAAGCTAGGGTTGCCTCTATTGAGAATTTGGTTGTTTCTCTGCTTATAGAGTTGCCAAACCCCAATGATGAAGACTTCCATAAAGAATTTGCCGCTAAATGAACTGAATGATATTTAAAAAGCAAAATTCAGTTTTGCTGATTATTACCACTATAGTTTGTGCTTTGTCAAAGAACCAGCATATAGGACAGACGACCTGTACATGCAATACTTACTATGCTTACTTTGGACAACTCCCACAGCTTTCATCCAGCATAGTGTCGTGTGGTTTCGAGAGGGTATTTGAGCAAAAAATATGTATGATTACATAATTCAACATACCCTTCATTTTCTTTTGGAAGCAGGGCCTCCCAAATCGAATTAGCATAATCATTTCCAAGTCCACGAAACAAATCCATAATAACTGGCTCCCATACTTTGACATCTAATCTTAAAGATCGAACCTGCATCAAGTAAAAATAATATTTGTGATGCTGAAAACTATTTTCGAATCCAAGAATTATAGGATTTTTAAAACCTTAGAAACCCATGAAAGAACATCTATACATTTACAACAAGACGAACAAAGCCTTTTATACATATATTATCATACATACACAATGAAAAATATGAACGGTTAAAAGACCAAGCAAGGGTATTAAATCAAAGTATTGGTTTTCCTACTGATATCTTTCTTTCCTCAAACTTTCCTGCCAATGTATAAACTTACATTCTGGTTCACTCCCAATTGTTCTCCTTTTCATATAATTCTGAATTTATACAGTCCACCTTTTTAACCACTTTAACAACTAATGTGCATGGAAGTATTTAAATGTATCATGGAAATGAAGTGTTCTGCAGCATGTGATTAGAATCACAAATAGCTCATGCTACATAAAATTGGAATATGTTTGAAATGGTGAGATCAATGCCAAATACAGCAAGCAAGAACAAAAGTAACTTCCTATTACAGCAAGCTATTTCTGTTTTATATTTACTGTGTCTATCATCACTACACTAATATTTCCAAGAATATGAACTCAACTTGTTCTTCTGCACTCTGCAGGAGGCAGGATTAACTGAAAGTTACAACAGTATATATCATGCAATACGAAAAATTAGATATTGTACCTTTGAAACATGTACTCCAAGATTCCTGTGAGCCCCCGAGCACTCAATGCAAATCAGAATACCCAAGTTCAGAGACGCCCAATCAGGGTCTGGAGAACGACACTCTGCACAACTATCATTTCCAGGGATATTCCTCAGAAGGTTGGATATATCATCATGTCCCTCAGAACTATTGCTGTCTTCATGGGATACAGTGTCAACAGAACCTGCAGATCTGTGATTTTCTGCCGCTACATTCCCATATGATAACTGAAAAGAGATGAAATCAGAATAAATTGAGCATCCATCCTATGTCGGATTGTCAATATATTGAACATGAGGCATGTGAATGTAATGAGTCAAACAAAGCCAATTCAGGGAGGCCAAGAATTATTTCTTTCTTATTATTATCTGGTTTCTGGGCATTCAGTTTGACAGATCTATTCATCCAACCTATGTTGGATTGTCAATATATTAAACATGAGGCATGCAAATGTAATGAGTCGAGGCAGGCCAAGAATTATTACTTTATTACTATTACATGATTATCCGGTTTCGGGGCATAAAGTTTAACAGATCTATTCTTTGTTTCTACCAACCAGGTGAACCAAAACTAGTTTAAAACTTATAAAAGCATGAAGAGACATGTGGTAAACCTGTTGTGTGAATGGAGAATTTAGTAGAGAAGCAATAACTCCAGTAATTTTCTGGATCCAGTCCTTTTGATCAGCCGCTGACTCTGCCTGACATCAATAAAGGCATTAACATCTATAGCATCAATGTACAGAAATCATAAAAACACATATGCTTTTCGTGTGACATAAAACATGCATTGCATAAAGAAAATCAGCATCTGCGGAACAAAAATTTATTGTTACCTGTAATGTGTATGTCTTAATTGGTGAAATTATTCTGAAGCAAAACCTTAAATCACTTTCATCTGCATCAATCTTAATGGTTGAAGTTCTGAGATCAACTGTATGAGATGATAATGAAACTTCACTCTGAGACGAAGCTCGTTGATTCAAGAATCTGAACCGTCCAAACACACCAGATCCTTCCCCAGCTGTTTGTTGTGATGCCAATCCTTGCTTTCCAAAAAGAAAAAAGGTGTGTATGAAGTACAGAACAAATAGCATAAGATTATTGAAATACAACAACAAAGCCTTTAATCCCACGCAAGTTGGGTAGGCTAGAGGTAAACACAAAAGAAAAAAAAAGCACAAGGACAAACAAAACAAAAAGGACGGTGGAAAGGAAGACGAGAGCATGGAAAAGAGCAAAGACAACCAAACCAAAAAAAGAAGAAAAGAAGAGAAACCAAAAATCAAGGTTCTGGCACGTGAATCGCTTGCTTCCATGCTTTCCTATCTATGGCTAGCTCCTTGTCGATATTCCAATCCTTCAGGTCACACTTCACAGACTCCTCCCATGTTAAGTTTGGTCTTCCTCTGACTCTCTTTTGTAATAGGGGGGGGATAGATCAGGCCTTATGCTTTGCCTAGAGCTTGAGACATTGGGGATTTGGGAGAGTATTTCTTTATAGATTGATTCCTTGGATAATACAAATGACCGTTGTGCCTCTTTATATAGACGTAGAGCCGGCCCTAATCCTAACCAACTAATATTATCTCTAACTAACCTAACTTGAGGGCTAAGCAAGGGCGCCACCACAGTGCCCGCATCGCTACAGTAGTGCGGGGGTTACAGGACCTCGGCCCAAAGGCCTACCCATAACATCTTCACATAAGAGTGTTGAAATAGTAATATGAATTATGTAACACATTTTGGACACAACTTCCTAAATGCTGCATCACATCCCTTTAGAATAATCTATCTAGTGTGGCGAAATTTGTAAGTACAAATTATGCACAGCAACCCTTAAAGAAAGACATTCCATATGGTGGGAAAAAAATACTGAGCGGATTTGGTAGGTCACGGCTCTTGCGCTCCACATATGAGACCCATCGGATGGGGATCCTAGTGCTCATGATGGCCATGCCGCTTAACGGTGTTGCCCTCTCCGTTGGCGCCGTGTACAAGAGAAAGCCACCCTCTGCTCTAGTGAGCTGCGAAGGAGTGGCAGACCTGAGCCTCAGCTGCGACCAGGGCGGGGCAGCGCTGGCTGACATGAAGGTCATGCGTGGCAGCAACGGTGAGCCGGTGCTGGCGAGAGAGAGTCATTTTTGGTGAGGTGGGCTGGTACCGCCGACATATGTGGTACACCCGTCATCTAAGGCACCATTTATTTTTCAAAAATATATATATATATGTGGATCAGTACATCCACTGAAATAACACGTCACATAATGTATGTAACTTCAGTAAGCATACAAGTCATGAATACAAAAAGCTAGGTGGATTTAGAATGCCCGAAATCCAAGTTTGCTTACTCATACAAGCAAAAATTAAGGAGCTTCTGATAATTGAGTGCCAAGAAACAAAAAAAAACATGTTCTAAAGCCATGATAAAACAGGATAATTTAGATAGCATACCGACTGTTTATTTCCCTTATTTCCGTAGTAGTACAGAGTCCCATGGCTGTTGAGAACAAAAACCTCCTTTTCCATTCTCCTCGCAAATTTTGAGGACGCTTAAATAGATAGCCTTGTTTGATAACTTGGACCTGGAAAAGAAACAAATCAGTGAGGGGAAGCAATGAAACTTCACAAGATGATTATGAATCATGAAAAAATAAAACTTCAGGCAAAAATTACAGAAAGGGAATGAGATATGAGTAAAACAGATTTTGAACAAAAGATTGATAATTATGAGTACAAAACTGATTTATACTACAGGAAGTCCCATGAGTAAATATGTCAGGAAAGAAATATCATCAACATTTCAAATATACTATCTATCAGTAATCAATCTCTTCAGAGCATCAAGTGCAGCAGCATCCACGGGCTTTAAGATATTTTAGTCATCGTAAATATTTACTCCCTCCGTTCATATTTATGGCCCCGTTCGTTTCCACCCTCTAAAATTTAGATACTGTCACATCAAAGAGAATCTTACTATTTAATAGTACTTTTATTAATTTAATAATAAAACCTATGTCGCGACCCCCTCTAATTTGCGAGACGAATCTAATGATCTTAATTAATCTATGTTTTGCTACAGTGATGCTACAGTAAACATCTTCTAATAACACCATAATTACCCTCGTTGGATTCTGTCTCGTGAATTAGATAGGGGGTCTGCAATTAGTTTCGAGATTAGACTTTATTTAGTACTCCAAAATGATAAAATTCTCTTTGATTTGACCCCTCTAAAAATTAGATAGGGGAAACGAACACCCCCTATATGTCATTCTAGCCTTCCTCACTTTTCTCCAATCACATGTCATTCTCGCTTCCCAACACACCTTTCCCTCTTCCCAATGCAATATTCCCTCTTTCCACTACACCTCTATCTCTATCTCTCTCCTCCTCGTTTTCAGTGCACCCACCTTTTTACTTCTCCTTAATTCCCGTGCCCAACTCCAAAACGACATGTAATAATGAACGGAGGGAGTACTTTACAAAGAATCGTTAATTACCTCTCCATTTGCAGTTGACTGCATCAAGGCTTCAATGTTTTTATAGGATTGAAGACCAACAACATGGATACCATCACCGCTAGTAGATGTATCCACATTACTAGCCATTCTCACATTTGCTATTTCCTCTTCAGTTCTAAACTCTTGAATTCTCTTTGCAAGTTTATCTTGCTCATTGACAGCCATTTCTTTTGATTGTTGCGCATATGTTAGAACCTGTACCGAGACTCAAGGTCAGCTGGTCCATATTAATCATTTTTTTAGGTTTAAAGTCTAGACCATTATGCCGCTGGATATAATATCAAACCTGGTGAATGAATGGTTCCATTTGACTCAGAAGCTCATATCCCTATATCATAATGAATAAAACCAGTGACCCAGTCATTCAAAAACCATAGGCTGCATCATTGCATAAACATAGAGAGCAAACGTACCTGCTTAAAATATCTCAAATGGGCATCCATAACTGCACTTATTGATTCCAAGAACTCATACTTCTTTTTTGCTTCGATGTTTGCAAGGGCATGTACCTGAATTCCTTGCAGCAAATGAGATTCATTGGCATGGTTGAATAATAATATACTTCCAGATGAAAAGAAAAGTTGGTACATACTAAGTTAAAGCGGCATCTCTCGAAAGCTGACTTGGCATTGTGTAGGTCCTGCAAACTTGGAATTAGGGAAATGGTATGCCAGCTCAATATACATTCATCTAGGAAAAAACAAGTTACAATGTACCTCCTCGAGTTCTGTCACAACTTCTGCTCTAGTCCCTTTTCGCACTGACACAAATTTTTCACGTGCCTGACAAGTAAGCAGAATTATAATAAGACAAAGTGTGTGTTTTATGGTAAGCAACAGTTTACTAACGAATGAGTCACAC
>JAUNZO010003985.1:0-46204 GCA_031894775.1 Chloris gayana | reverse complement strand
CATCACCTATGAGTAGAGGTGGCCATTTGGGCCGTGCTTTTTGGACCGCCTGGAAGCCCGCAAAAAAGCACGTCCCAAGCACGGCACGGCCCGGCCGTGCCGTGCTTGGGCTGTCGGGCGGCCGACGGGGTGGCCCGACGGGCGGCACGGACACGGCCCGTTTAGGCCTTAGCCCAGTAAAGCACGAAAATGGCCCATTTAGACACGGCCCGAAAAAACTTATTTAAAATAAATATGGTTTATTTACAAACATCAACCCATCAGTGGCTTGGTGGTAAGTCTCTCTTCTAGAAACTAGAAGACCCAGGTTCGAATCCTACTAAAACTCCATATTTCTCCATCATTTTTACTCCATTTAAACGTTAATGGGCCGGCGTGCCTAACGGACCAGGCGTGCCTAACGAGCCTAACGGGCCGGCCCAAGACGACTCGTGTAATTCGTGCCGTGCCGTGGGCCGACGGCTCGGCACGTGGGTCGGCACGGTATGGCCCGAAATGAATTCCGTGCCGTGTCGCCCGAAAAGAAACGGACCGTGCCTTGGCGTGCTCAGGCCGGCCGTGCCGGACGGCCCGTTTGGACGAGTATACCCGTGGGCGTGATTGGTTATTGTACGAGCCAAACCCGGCTCGCATTTCGCAACCAGGCTGCCGTGGCCTGAGCTCGACGGATACAATGTGCCGCTGATTGGTTGAAGTCTCCGTGTAGCCAGGTCTAGGAAGGAATCGTGTTTGGTCACCTGTATCCGTAGTTTCTGCTCTCAAGACAACTCGTCCGAAGCACCCCACCCCGCATCGTGCCAGGCCCGCGAGAAACGAACTTTGTTTTCGTTTCGTTGTGAAACACTTTATTAGTGATTAATGATCAATTAATTAAGTTAATTATGTAATTAAGTAGAATATATTAGAATATATTAGAACCTTCGAGAGGCACCTTTTGGGGAACCGACTCCCTCGTGAGCGCGTCCGTACGGACGCGACTCTTTGTACGGACGCGTCTCCCACTTGTAGCCGGATATAAATATGTAATGCCTCCATCACATCAATAATACGGAATCATTATTTCTCTCCATCGCATCTCTCTCAACACGTCATCGACACTTAGTCTCTCCACTAATCACGCCGCTAATCGGCCACCGTCGACAATCATCGCCGGACTTCAACGAAGTCCGTCGCAGAAGATTTTCGTCGGTTCTTCCTCCATCCGGGATTATTTTTACGGGAACAATTCAAATGGAGGAAGAAATTTGCTTAGTGGATTGCTGCACCACTAACACTATACTCAGGGAAATGAAATATTTCCAAACTCTAACTAAGAGTAAAGGCAATGTCACCACCATCACAGGTCGTGATGCTATAATTGTAGGCTCGAGTCGAGCCGCAATAACTTTGCCAATGGGTACACAAATCATAATTGAGAATGCACTCTTGTATCCCGATTCAACTCGTACCTTATCGAGTTACAAAGATATCCGTCGTAATGGTCTACATGTTGAAACACATAATAACAACGAAGATGAATTTCTATTCATCACAAAAGGCGAAGGATATAATAAGCAAATGCTTGAACAAATTCCTTCTCTACCTACAGGATTGTATTACACATACATCAAACCCGTACAACATGTTGCATATAAGATAATTTTTCAAAATCTTGATATCTTCAAGCTTTGGCATGACCGCCTTGGTCACCCCGGAATAGGGATGATGCGCAAAATTATCAACAATTCAATTGGTCATTAAATGCAAAACATAAAATTTCCCCAACCTTCGATTTTGTGTGCACCGCATGTGCCACAGGGAAATTAATTTTAAGACCCTCTTATCTTAAAATAAAGGCTGAACCACTACAATTTCTTGAACGCATTCAAGGTGACATCTCGTGGTCCTATACATCCATTGACAGGATCATTTAGGTACTTTATGGTACTTATAGATGCATCTACTAGATGGTCACATGTATGTCTATTATCCACTCGAAATCATGCTTTTACAAAGCTAATTGCTCAAATCATTAAATTGAGAGCAAATTACCCCGAAAACGGGATAAAATCAATTAGAATGGATAATGCCGCTGAATTTTCTTCAAGAGCATTCAATGACTATTGTATGGCTCTAGTCATAGATGTTGAGCACTCTGTGCCATATGTACATACACAAAATAGACTTGCCGAATCTCTTATTAAGAGAATTAATTTAATTGCAAGACCATTGTTACAAAATTGCAATTTACCAACATCATGTTGGGGACATGCGATTTTACACGCCGCAGAATTGATTCAAATAAGACCTATCGCATATCATACGACTTCCCTGTTGCGGTTAGTACGTGGAAATCAACCAAGTATTTCCCATCTGCGAAAATTCGGTTGCGCTCGTATACGTACCGATATCACCACCGCAGCGTACATCAATGGACCCCCAAAGAAAATTGGGAATATATGTGGGGTATAAATCACCGTCAATCATAAAATACCTCGAGCCCCTTACAGGGGACTTATTTACAGACCCGATACGCTGATTGCATTTTCGATGAGGACAATTTCCCGGTATTAGGGGAGACAATATGTACCAAAAAGAATGCCAAGAAATAAATTGGAATGCCACTGGTATTCAGTCCTTAGATCCACGTACTATTGAATCCGAACGTGAAGTTCAAAAGATTATCAATTTGCAAAATATTACAAATAACCCGCGCGATGCATTTACCGACTATAAAGGTGTTACAAAATCACACAATCCCGCTGTTAATGTACCAGAAAGAGTGGTGATACCAAGTAAAATCACTCAACTCCCAAATCAAAATAAGAGGGGGAGAAGTACACTTATAAGGGATAAGGTTCCACAGAAACCTCCGCGGAAATAAAGGAAGATCAATTCCAAACCAAGAAATGCAAATCAACATCAATTGGATAATGAAAATCCAAATAATGATGATGTTCAAAAGATACATCACATACCCAGCACAAACGTGCACACAAATATAGTTGCTCGGGACATCGGAAGAACCTAACTCAATCGTTATGGGAGAACACGAAGAGTTTGAAAAGGTAAAAGAAATTTCCACTAATTACATTGATTCGGAGAAATACTCGAATAGAAAGACTACAATTGTCGACATTCATTTTTCTTCCAAAATTGCAAATGACCTTCAACCGGACCCGGAACCTAAGACCATGGCAGAGTGCATCAAGCGTTCGACTGGGCCAAATGGAAGGAAGCAATTGAGGCGGAATTGTTCTCGCTTAAGAAAAGAGAGGTATTTACTGCAGTAATGCCTACTCCTCGAAACATATTCCCTGTGGGATCAAAATGGGTTTCCATACGAAAACGGAATGAAAACAACGAGGTGGTGAGATATAAAGCGAGACTCGTAGCACAAGGGTTCACGCAGAGACCCGGCATCGATTTCGACGAAACATATTCTCCAGTTATGAGTGGTATAACATTCCGATACTTGATATCATTGGCAGTACTGAAAGGTCTATCCATGCACCTCATGGATGTTGTGACTGCATATTTATATGGGTCACTAGATTCGGATATCTATATGAAAGTTCCTGAAGGACTAAAAATTCCGAATCAGAATCAAAATCGCAACATGTATTGTGTAAAACTTAAAAAGTCACTCTATGGCTTAAAACAATCGGGAAGAATGTGGTACAACCGACTAAAGGAATTCCTTCTACAGAAGGGTTATTCTAACAATGATGATTGTCCCTGTGTCTTCATTAAGAAATCAACAACTGGATTTTGTATAATTTCGAGTATATGTTGATGATCTCAATATCATAGGCAATCAACAAGATATTAATGAAGCACGCAATCATCTTAAGACGGAATTCGAAATGAAAGACTTGGGTAAAACCAAATTTTGCTTAGGTCTTCAATCGGAACACCTCCCTACAGGGATACTAATATACCGATCCGCATACATTCGGAAAATATTGAAGAAATTCAATATGGATAAATCTTATCCTTCCAAAACACCTATGGTTGTTCGAGCCCTTGATATGAACAAAGATCCACTCGGACCTAGGGACAAAAATGAGGAATTATTGGGACATGAAGTTCCATACCTCGAGTGCCATAGGAGCGCTAATGTATATTGCAAATAACACAAGGCCTGACATTACATTTGTCTGTAAATTTATTGGCTAGACATAGCGCAGCTTCAACTCAACGTCATTGGACCGGAATTAAAAATATCTTCCGATATCTCCAAGGCACAAAAGATCTTGGTTTATTCTACAGACTGAATCAAGATAAAACCATAATTGGATATACTCGATGTCGGCTATCTATCCGATCCCCACAAGGCCAGATCATAGACGGGATTTGTATTTCTATATGGTGGAACGGCTATATCATGGAAGTCATCAAAACAAACCTTAGTAGCCACATCCACAAATCATTATGAGATAATTGCATTATATGAGGCATCACGTGAATGTGTATGGCTTCGTAGAATGATAAATCACATACAACAATCATGTGGTATTGGTCCCATCACGGAACCAACGATTATCTATGAAGATAATTCAGCTTGTATTGCACAAATGACTACAGAGTTATATAAAGAGTAACATTACAAAGCATATCTCTTCTAAATTATTTTACCCACATGACCTACAGGAAAATGGGAAAATAGATATCTTGCAAACAAAATCATGTGACAATCTTACGGATTTGTTCACAAAGTCTCTACCAAAAACATTATTCCAGAAATACGTTCATGGAATTGGTATGAGACGACTAAAGGATTTGCAATAACCAGGGGAGAAAATTCTTATTATATAACATAATCGTAATATTCAAATCATGAATATTGCACTCTTTTTCGTAATGAGTTTTCTCCTATCAAGGTTTTTTTCTCATGACATAGGTTTTAATGAGACAATATAAATATAACAAGCTTTCATATATGTCATATTAAATTTTTCTCCTCATTTATTCTATAAGGTTTTAAAGGGAGGAATTTCTTATGACATATCATTATTTCTCCCTAATTACACTAATATATCTTATTAGAGAGTTTTAACACTTAAGTTCTTCTTAATTCCTAACAAGGTTTAGGGGAGACTTCGTTACACATTCTCCTCACATTTTTCCCACAGGATTTTTCGAGGAGCGATCATACTACAAATTACAAGATATAATTGATCAAGGGAGAGTGTTGTGAAATATTTTATTAGTGATTAATGATTAATTAATTAAGTTAATTATGTAATTAAGTAGAATATATTAGAATATATTAGAACCTTCGAGAGGCACCTTTTGGGGAACCGACTCTCCAGGGGCGCGTCCGTATGGACGCGACTCTTCGTACGGACGCGTCTCCCACTTGTAGCCGGATATAAATATGTAATGCCTCCATCACATCAATAATACAGAATCATTATTTCTCTCCATCACATCTCTCTCAACAGTTTCTACGGAGCCAGGCCGAGCGGGTCTTTTGCATCCGGCAATCCAGGCTCCAGCGGACGTCCAACTAACCAATCAAGCAGCTTGTTGTACCCCGTAGGCCAGGCCGAGCCAAATACACCCAACCAATCATGTCCTATATTCCTTCATCGCTCCGCTACGACACGCACCCGCGCGGTGACCAGTGTTCACGCCGCACGGCGTCCTCCATCCACCATGCCTTGTTGCGTGCAAGATTCCATTCGCCATAATTTCAAATTGTCCTTTTTTTACGGACCTGCAAAACCGTGCTAGAAAAGTTAACATCATTATTTATCTTTATTTCTAACCCGTGCTAGAAAAATTGTCCTTCTTTTTATAGACATTGAACCCTTTATTTGTTATTTGTCATTAGCAAACATAAGACATGTTAAATCGTGAGATTGAATTCTCGAATGCTACCTGAACTCATGCTAAGATGACATACCAGTCAGGTATTTTGTGTAAGACCGAAATTTTCAACATTTTGAATAGTGATTCAAGATAACTGAAATTTTAGAAGGACCAAAATAATTGAACGTTCGAGCCTATCCAAAGGGTACACCGAATGTCGAGGCCTATCCAAGAGTAAGAAAAACATTAGTATGTACTCCCTCCATTCCGAAAACGACATCAATATCCGAATAAAGGAGTACTTCACTAAGACCCAACGAATACACGCTCCGTCTTTAAACATTTATTATATACAAACATCAACAATCTAACAATCTTGCATTACTCAAAACGCCGTATTCTCGATAACTAACGTATTCCCTTTTTAAGCCGAGCAATTGTATTCTTATCATCTTTAAAGGTTGGATCTTATAAATAAGACTTCTAAAGAGGGCAACTCGAAAAACATCACCCATGAGCATATTGCTCTCTTCCTCACACCACACCTGAAATTCTCTTCCTTTTTCCTCTTTTTCCCCATCCTAATCTTGATGTGACGTGGCGGTAAATGTCCCCGATCCTCTCTTTCCTCCTCACGTCGCGTGAGCATGTTAAATCGTGAGATTGAATTCCCGAATGCTACCCGAACTCATGCTAAGATGACATACCGATCAGGTATTTTGTGTAAGACCGAAATTTTCAACATTTTGAATAGTGATTCAAGATAACTGAAATTTTAGAAGGACCAAAATAATTGAACGTTCAGGCCTATCCAAAGGGTACACCGAATGTCGAGGCCTATCCAAGAGTAAGAAAAACATTAGTATGTACTCCCTCCATTCTGAAAACGACATCAATATCCGAATAAAGGAGTACTTCACTAAGACCCAACGAATACACGCTCCGTCTTTAAACATTTATTATATACAAACATCAACAATCTAACAATCTTGCATTACTCAAAACGCCGTATTCTCGATAACTAACGTATTCCCTTTTTAAGCTGAGCAATTGTATTCTTATCGTCTTTAAAGGTTGGATCTTATAAATAAGACTTCTAAAGAGGGCAACTGAAAAACATCACCCATGAGCATATTGCTCTCTTCCTCACACCACACCTGAAATTCTCTTCCTTTTTCCTCTTTTTCCCCATCCTAATCTTGATGTGATGTGGCGGTAAATGTCCCTGATCCTCTCTTTCCTCCTCACGTCGCGTGAGCAAGACCATTACTTGTCACTTCAATAGAATTTGGAGGGGGAAATGGAAAAAGGGGAGAATTTCGGGTGTGGTACAAGAAAAGAGAGCTTTAACTCAATGGATGGATGAACACAATTAGACACAACTGCTCAAGTTCTTCTAGTCTCATGCATGACCTATCCGTTAGTACTAACAGAAATACACGAGACCTTACGTAACTCATTCAACGATGCCCCTCCACATATTTTATAATGGAAAATGCCTATTTTAATTATAAACAATTTAACCTATCTATTTTACATCCTAAACAAAATCATGACTTGATTTACTACCTCAAACAATCTATTTAATATAATTTACCCTCTTATCGTGATTGTCTTTTTTTTATTTCTTGACTTACAAGTTGATTGAAACTGAAATTTCGGATGATAATTGACATGACAAACAATATTCCATAAATATATAACATTTTTTGTACTATTTTCTTAGATTAGTAATAATGCACTATAAATACATATACAAATTAATTTATAACTATTTTAGCATAGATTATTGCATCTCCTATTATCATGCAAATTTAAGCTTCGAATTCAGCTTGCATGTCGAGAAAGAAAAAAAGACAAAGTTCGTTATGGGTATATTACACCAACTTAAATTGTTTAGGATAGTAAATTGAGCATGATTTTGTTTAGAGTGTGAAATATATAAAGTGAATTCTTCAATGATCTTACGCGTGCCGCCATCCCTGTCTCGAGCACGAATTGGACCACCTCCACAGCTCAACTCTCAATTGACGGGAGGCCTCACCGGATTTCGCTGCCCTAGCTTAGAAAATGTCGCCGATCCGGATGCCCAAGGCATGCACCTTGATTTGTATGGTACCGCTGGAGCGATGGTCGAAAAATTGAGCCTCGAAATTTGCAAACCCACCCAAAAATTAGATATATGGACCCATTGTTTAGGGGTCACCGCTTGAGTTAGGGTGCGTTTGACACGGCTTATGCACAAAGTGCTTATAGTGCTTATACTGCTTATTATATCAAAATCGCTTATAGTGCTTATTGTACATAAGCAGTCAACCCGTTTGGCAAAACTGCTTATTCACACATAAGCACTATAAGCTACGTTTTGCTGCTTCACTCAAAGTGCTTATGCTAGTACAAAATTACAAAGTGCTTATAGGTGCTTATACACATAAGCAGTTTTACTATTTTGTCTGTTTGGCACTTCAAAATGCTTATTGAGCATAAGCGGTTTCAATAAGCACTTCTATAAGCCGTGCCAAACGCACCCTTACTCTTACTATGAAAAATATGCATACCTACATTTCATTATAGGGCTCCTTTAACAAATAAATACCATTTTATTGAGAAAAATATTATAGTAGCTCTGCATAAATAAATACAATCCCAATTCAACTTTGTATACCAGATATACTCTTCAAAATAGTCAAACTAATACAACAAAAATCATGTGATTACATATTATATTCCTTGAAAAGTAATTAAAGTCATGATATTTATATTGTGATGAATAAGTAAATTGCAATTAAAACTACTACTTCAGCTTTTCACATAAATGACACTTTGAAACTTTCATAGGATAATTGAATGTAGAGACATTTTTTGGAGAACGTGCAAAGCACATATTTCATTAAGAAAGAGGTCAGTACAACAATTAAACAGACAAACCACAAGAAGAAAAGGAGAAAGGCGTCAGGCAAACAACTAAAAGAAAAAAAATATATGGACATCTAAGGACACAGGACCGACAAGACAGCTAGAGTCCCATGAACCGTGAGGAAGCCCACCGACTAGCTTCTTCCAGGATTGCCGTGGCTAAGGCAATCGGTTGTCGAGCCTCAAACTTAAAAACTTGATTGTTGCGTTCTCGCCACAAACTCCACGCCACCTGCACGACCATGGTGTCAAAACCAACACACGGGGTTTAGCGACCTGCTTTCATGCTTAGAGCCACCAAAGCACAAAAGCCATGTTCCCATCCGACGATCATTGGTCCAGTTGGATCTGACGGAGGACCCGAAACCAAGTTTCTACTATGAGAGCAACCAACCAACAAATGATCAATAGTCTCACTCTCTTGTGCACATAAGGCGCATGTGTCCTCCTCTTTGAGTTTACTTCCTCTATTTTTAAATTGTTGACGCCGTTGACTTTTTTCATTATGTTTGACTGTTCGTTTTATTCAAAATATTTTTTCAAATATGTAAAATTATAAGTCATGTTTTAACTTCCTTTAGTGATAAAATGAATCATAATAAAATATTTGATAATTCTTAATTTTTTGAATACGACGAATGGTCAAACGCAATGAAAAAGTCAACGACGTCAACAACTTAAGAACGGAGGGAGTATGTCGGAAAATCCTATCCGAAGTCCAACAACGACCATGGAGCACAAGTCATAGAAAGAAACAACATTTATTGGTGCTTGGGTTTTCCACGGAACACGAGCCCCGGACTTATGACTGGGTGAGGAAAACGCCCGACGCACCGGCCGAGGAAAACCTAGCATTGAGGGACCATCTCCAAATGAATTTGTCCTATACGAAGGACAGTTCGATCGTAAGTATAGCAAGTCCCATATAGTCATAGTCAGGTTATCGAGGATCACCTGGATACTCAAAGCTCCCTTGATGTCCTTTACCTATCTCCTGTTTTGGATGGCCGCAGCAACGAGTTCATAGAGTATGGGTTGAGACGGTTAGCAGGAGGTGTGGTGTAATCGACGCAAATGACCATCCTCCCAGCCAGGCGTCCACTACCGGAAAACAGGAAATTGCCGTGTGCCGCAATCTTCGCCGTGTGCTTTCCTTCGGGCACACGGCGAAGTGAACGTTTGCCGTGTGCTATATTTGCAAACGCACGGCGAAGAACAGGCACACGGCAAAAGCGTCTTCGCCGTGAGCAAAACGACAGCACACACGGCGAAGGGTCCTTATCGCCGTGTGCCAAATGCGTGGCACACGGCGAAAAAGACGGCCGTCTGCCACCGTCACCTTTGCCCCCTTTGCCGTGTGCCTCGGAAGGTGGGCACACGGCAGCTGTCCGTTTCTGCCGTGTGCTAGCCTTGGGCACACGGCGAAGATTAAACTTTTTTTTCATTTAGCCTCCCCAACTTTTTTTTCTAATGTTAGTAAATGGCTAGTACACTATGGATCGATTTGGAAGCTTTTTGTGATTTTTTCTATATTTATCTAATTTATGTTATCTAAAACAATTTTTTGGAATATAAGAAATTTAAAGTGGAAGTGCATAAAATAATAGACAACAGTGAGTGAAAAAATGACATTTATGATATTGAGACTACAATAAGACTACTCGATGAAGTTGTTTAGTTGTTTTTGTGAAATTTATCGTGTACGAGTGTTTGTAACGTGAAACTTACTCGATGAAGTTCCATACACATTATAAAACAAGAGATCAAGTTCATACATGCAAATGCATATTCGAATTATAAGTTCAATTCAAAACTCTCTTATATACACAATACACAATTACATGAAACCACATGAAATAACAAGTTTTTTTTTAGCTATTTTCGTACTAGTTTCACAATTTCAATGAAATAACATGCAATTATGTTATTTTAATTCTTATTAAATGATTATGAGCTATAATTACATGAAATAATTTGTTTTGGTGTGTGCCAACTTAATATTCATATGATTGAGGCCATATATTTGATTGGAAAAGAGTTTCAAATAATGATTTGGTGGGAAGAATAAAGTGGTAAGAAATTTTGCCGTGTGCTGCCAGGATAGCACACGGCAAAAGGGCCTCTTCGCCGTGTGCTGGGATTCCGAGACACACGGCAAAGACCCCGCCATGTGGGGTTGTGAGCTTTGCCGTGTGTCGTTCCGGGCAGCACACGGCAAAATTTTCCCATTCCCCGTATGCCTCGTTTTTTGGTACACGGCAAATCAAACGTAAACCTTTTCCAAAAAAAAAATCAGGACTCTTTTCTTTGCCGTGTGCTGGAGTCCTCAGCGCACGGCGAACACGTAGTTTGCCGTGTGCCGTGGATCTTGGCACACGGCGAACACGTAGTTTGCCGTGCGCCGTGGATCCGGGCACACGGCGAAAGATTGGACTTTATCGCCGCGCGGGTCTCTTCTCTCTTCTCTCTTCTCTCACTCTAACTCTCTCACTCTCCTCGCGACCGTTGCCTCTGCCCGCCCCGCCCTGGCCGCGCCCCGCCCGCACCGCGCTGGCCTGCCCGCGCCCGGCCGCTCCCTGCTCGCGCCCCGCCCGCGCCGCACCGGCCTGCCCGCGCCTCGGCCTGCCCGCGCCGCACCGGCCTGCCGGCGCCCGGCCTGCCCGCGCCGCAGGCCCCGGCCTGCCCGCGCCCCGGCCTGCTCGCGCCGCACCGGCCTGCCGGCGCCCGGCCTGCCCGCGCCGCACCGGCCTGCCCGCGCCCCGGCCTGCCCGCGCCCGCGGCCCCGCCACCCCGTGCCGGCGTAGGACGCGGCCCGTGGCGCCGCCCCGTGCCCGCGGCCCCCGCGGCACCGGCCGGCGTAGGAGGCGGCCCGTGGCGCCGCCCCGGGACGCCCCGCGGCCCGGTCGCCACCCCAACACCCGCCGAGTAGGAGGCGGCCCGTGGCGCCGCCCCGCGACGCCCGCGCCCGGTGGTGCTGCCCCGCCCGTGCCCCGTGACGCAGCCCGGCGCCCCGACGCGGTGCTGCCCCGCCGCCCGCCGGCCACCCCGTCTAGACGCCATCCGAGCCGAACCTTCTTTCTACGCCACGGATAAGCAAAGGTTTGTAGGTAATCGAAGACATGGACTTTATGAATATGAATCGACCATCGTGTCGATGCTTGTTTAGGGTAGGCCATCGTGAATTTGTTGTGGTTGTCGGCCATCGTGTCGATGGTTTTTTTGCAGGTTTTGAACCCTCATTGTTTAGGGTAGGTGCTGCCAAAATTTTTGTTGGACACTAATTTTTTTGTTTACTTTCTGCAGTGAGGCTTTGTAGAGAGGCGCCGTCCTTAACTCATCGCTTCGTTACGTAGTAAGGTGAGATAACAGGACCCCTCTTTTCATATAATGTTGTTAGGTCGCGTAACCTTGTTAGGCGTCTCCCGTTCGAAAGAGATACGGTAGACTACCTGTCCCAAATAATGAAGATTACAATATGGACCCTAAAACATATGACGGAGAATTCTTTCAAGAAGTTGGGTTACAAGGGCGTTTTGAGATAGACCTAACCGGAGCAATGGAAATGGAAGTAGACGAGGATAATGAAAGGGTTGATGTCCAGGATGATGAAAGAGGTGATGACGAGGACATCGGAGATGTAGTTTCCAATCCGAAGGACTTAAAATTACTTGAGAATTTACAATTAGGCATTCATGAGGTCATTCCTCCGCCGAGCATGTGCCGAATGTGATCTCGACATGTATGATAGTGATGATCAGTCGGACGATCCAATTAATCCCGATTGGGATGATTATTTCTAATAAATGTAAGCTACTATTATGTCTTAAATAATATATTTCTTTATATGTATGTTTCTAATTATGTCTTACTTATTTCAGGTGACCGGACAAAGATGGTGGGAGGTGTGCCGCAGCGACGGTGCACGTCCGTTTGGAGGAGACAGATGCCGGACTCGGATGTACCACTCGGGTCCACACGAGGTTTGGGTCGGGGAAGGGTGGTCCCAAGGGCAGCGGGAGCGAGTCGCTCTAAGTGCACCGGGAGCGGTGGCACTAAGGGTCGAGTGACTCGGAGTAGGTCCGTAGCACCACCTTCCCCGCCGGAGGCGAGAGGAGGAGGAGGGGGAGGAGGAGGAGGAGGGGGAGGAGGAGGAGGGGGCTCGGAGGAGGGGGAGGGCAGGAGGGAGAGTCGGAGGAGGGGGACGGGCAGGAGGGTGAGGATGAGGGTGAGGGTGGGGAGGAGGAAGAGGGGAGCGAGGCGGAGCAGCAGCCTCATCGTGTGGCTGCGGGGTCCTACGAGACTCCCAGACGGGCCGATACCTTTGTCCACGCGACCGGTTATTCGACCGATAATGCCATCGTAAGTAACTTCTAACTACTTCCTTCATTTGATAATGTGAAAATCTTTATTAATATGTAACTAATATTTTTTTTAATCACTTTTCGCAGGAGTTGGAAATTGATCACCCCGGGTAGTCATAAACGCAAGGTGAACGCCGTCCTTGGTGCTTTGGTCGGGCGGCACTTCCCGGGTCAGGTTCACATTGGTGAAAGGTACGAGCCGGCGTGGACTTGGGAGCACTACCGCGTCGCCACCGAGCAAATTGACGCATTCAACGGGTGCTCCGTCAACAAGGCGGATCGAGTGGTGTCGGAATTGTGGGTAAGTCTTTCTCGCTCTACACTTTTGATTCATTCCATTCATTGTACACTTATGCAATAAAAACTAAACAAATTATGTCTACATGCAGGATTTCTACACTTGTGAGCCAGGCTACGAGGAGATGGCTAAGGTTGTGGCTAACAACCGATGTCGGAAGCTCGTGAAGGACATGCACTACGAGGCACAAGTTCGGTGCGTTATTAACTACTATGGCCATATCCTTCGTAAGAAGATAACCAAAGATGCGGCTAGGACTGTGAAGCTCACACGGGAGCAATACTTGCAGGTAAATATAGATTTATCTCCGATTTAATGCATTGCTTCATTTGATTTTTTGACGTCTCTCATCTCGTCCCGTGTAGGTGCCGGCGCCGTGGTGTCGTAATGACGACTTGTGCTTGGGAACGCATAGTGGACAAGTGGTTCTCACCCGAGTGGGAGGAGATGCACAACGCCGGCCGAGTCCGGCGTGCGTTGATGCTCGGTCCATCTCACCACCAAGGCAGCCTTAGCAACGAGGAGTACAGGGCTCGATGGGTATGCGGAGTCATTTATTTGTTTTATCTCATAATTATGTATAAATACTAATGAACTTGTTATTTTGTTTGCAGTCCCGGTCACATGGAGGCGCCGAGTGTCCCGAGTTCGTGGGCTGGGCTATGGCCCACCGGAAGAAGGCTACTCGGGCCAGCTACGACCCCGAAAACCCTCCTTCGGCTTACAAGCAACCCCTCCGTCTACTCCCGTATCACCGCATATACGGAGGTGGGTAAGCAACTCTATGGCTCGAGTGGGATCCGACCGTCCATCCTATTGATGCTGAGGTGGCCATGAGGGCGGGAGGAGGCAAGAAGCATGGCCGGTTGATCATAGGCGACGGCACCGTGGACACGAGCAGTTGCCCCACCCTCTCGCAGATTCGGGCGAGGGACCCAGCCATCGCCCCGCCTATACGTCCACGCCGGACCGTAGCGAGCTGCAAGTGCGAGAGACTTGAGGTTATTTCTGCTTCACTAAACAATTATTCAATTTCTAATCATGTATTATCACCGCATTGTAACAGTTTAATGGAAACTTTTGTAGGCCGAGCTCGCCGAAGAGAGAAGGCAGCGACAGGAGGAATCGGCGCGACAGACAGGGGGATATGGCCAACTTGTATGCTTACATTGCCCAAATGCAAGCTGAGTTGGCAGCAGGACGACCACCGCCACTGCCTCCAACTATGTCTCATATGTTTCCAGTCACTCCTCGGGTAATCAAGAAACATTGGTCAATTTATAATTACTTAGAGACTAAGATAACCTAGAGAATTAGATATTGTAGAAACTTACAATCTTAACTAAAATGAGTATTCTCTGGTTTGCAAACTTTTCTACTTTTTGCAGAACCTATCGGCGGCATCGAATGCCTCGGTGAACATGTCACCTACGATGCCCCCGCAGCAGTTGTTCCCACAAGTGCCGCCGTTCGAGCCCTCACCTCTCGGCCCACCGTCGTTCGAGCCACCACCCTTCGACCCACATCTCGTGAAATCATGGTTTGTTGTACTCGTTGACGGTCTATGAATGTTATATGTATTGTTTGTGACAATATTTGTGATGTTGTGAGACAAACGGATGATATGTGTTTTATTTGAGATATATGTGTTGTGCGGTGATATGTGCGATGAATTGATGATGATGTGATATATTTCTACTGTGTTTGTATTTGAAATGTTAAATGAGGTATCCGGGGCTAAAAAAACAGAAAAAATCTGGATGCAGATGGTTGTTTTGCCGTGTGCCGGAGGCCCGGCACACGGCGAAGTGACCATACTGGGAATTCGTATTGGTCGCTTTGCCGTGTGCCGACGCAGCACACGGCAAAGTGACCAAAACTTCGCCGTGTGCCGGGCGGTCGGGCACACGGCAAAGGGCCGAGCCTTCGCCGTGTGCCGGGGTCGGGCACACGGCAAAAGGCCGAGCCTTCGCCGTGTGCCGGGCAGTCGAGCACACGGCGAAGGTGACGTTCCTTCACCGTGTGCTACTCCGTCGGCACACGGCGAAGGTGACGTGACGGCACTGTTACCTTTGCCGTGTGCTGAACGTGGCACACGGCAAAGTCTTCGCCGTGAGCCCGTGCTATGGCACACGGCGAAGGCTGATTTGCCGTCTAAGCCATTCGCCGTCGAACCTTCGCCGTAGGCCACCGACGGCAATACTGTTTGCCGTGTGTTTTCCGGCCTTCGCCGTGTGCCGCAGGCACACGGCGAATTTTCGTTTTCCGGTAGTGGTCCCGCCGTTTTCCGGTAGTGGTCCCGCCAGAAAAGAGCCGAGGTCCCGTCACAATCTCCACCGTTCGGGATCTCTTGAAGAAGGCCCGCGGCTTTGCTTCTGACACGAAGGGCAAACCTTGGATCTGTACATGGCGACCAATCCCATCTCTTCCTTAGTGCCCAACCTGTTATGGTAGAGACATAATATTGAGGAACACTACAAGCTGGAAGCTTTCAATTATCACATCATTATGACATCCCTGTTTTTATTTTCCTACATTTGTTTTTCAAAAGTGTTGATCAAAATGTGACTGAAAAGTGAAGCTTTCAAACTATTTATCGTTGAGGTATAGAATCTACTTCTAAATGTTCGTATTAGGACTGGGCTGGCGGCGCGTTCGCGTACACGGCATTCGGTGGCGGCAGGCACGCGTGCGTTGGCGAGGCGTTCGCGTACATGCAGATCAATGTGATTTGGAGCCACTTGCTGAGGAACTTTGATCTGGAGCTGGTGTCGCCTTTCCCGACGACGGATTAATTGGAACGTGGTCATGCCACAAGAGGCTTACACTACCGGAAAAAAACTATATATTATAAATGCCATCTGGCGGAGATAGCAGCCATATCTGTCTGCCTGGTACATAAGAAAGAGCTGCCCTATGCTCTAATTTCCTGAACCATATGGCCATACAACCGCAGCCCTATGGTTCTGATATTCCTCAACAACATTCACGTTGTCACATGCTAGCTTGAAACGCTGCAGCAGTAGATCAGTAGCAAGCGATAGGCGGGCCTTCCCTCGATGATTATCGCAGAAGATACTCCTAGGAATGTGCCAAATCATGTCCAGCTTTAGCCGATGCTTTGGCTATATGGCCGCATCCACGTTTATCTTCATGCATGCAACCTGCAGTGGGTGGAATCCAGCGTGGTAGTGGTAGTGCCACCCGCTGCTATCTCTAAGGTCACTGGTTCCTTTCTCTGATAGCTTCATGTATATTGCGTGGCTAGTGTGAACGCATTAGCGTCCTAGGATTATTGTGCGTGTCCGCTTGGCGGCTTGTGCTTTTCTCGCCTTTTCTTTTGTTTGTTTGTTTTTGCTTTACAAAGGCGAGCCACCCACTCTCTCCTCCCTTTTGATGGCAATGGCCCCGGGCAATACTGGGGCCTGTTTGGTTCTCATGCGAGATCTGCAAAGCAAACAACCGAACACTCCCATAATATTATTTATTACTTGTACCGCCAAGCGCCAAGGCGCCGACCGGCTCACTGGTACAACAATTTACTTTCTAAGTGCTAACAGTATGATTTAGTCTTGCATTCTTGCGACAATTTTACTTTCTATGTGCTAACAGTATGATTTAGTCTTGCATTCTTGCTAACGGCTGCATGCATATACTGCGGATGCAGGAAGCAGAAAAGGCTGCCTCGAATTTGGTCGATACCATAACACCGAACCCAAACCAACGGCACAACAAAGACAAGATCACCGACGAGACGATGAGGTTGGCCGGAGTAATAATACTAGCAGTTGGAGCCATGTCTCTCGCTCTGGGATGCTTGGCAGCCACGTCACCAGCGTTTGTTGAAGCCTCAAGTGCCGGAGAGGACGGTGCCAGAGGGTTACTGTACATCCCTTCCAATGCATCCCTAGCTCACTGCCCCTCCAGCTGCGGGGACATTGATATCTCCTACCCCTTTGGGATAGGACCTGACTGCTTCCGGCAAGGCTTCAAGTTGACCTGCGACCACACCGCTCAACCTCTGAAGCTGTTTCTAGGCAACACTACCACTGAAATCACCAAGTTATATGCAGACTCATCATATGTGATGGTTCGGATGTTCTTCAACATTACCATGGAACCAGGTATGAATACCTACAACATCTCCTGGGTAGCCCCTGCCAAGGGTTTTACTATCGATGAGTATAACACTTTCTACGTCCTTGGATGCGATCTGGATGTCAACTTGTTTGATGATGCAAGAAACCCCATCGGCTCATGCACGATTAGGTGCTACGGTGAGAAGGTGGTTCCACATGGTGGGCCTTGTAACGGGATTGGTTGTTGTTCTATTACATTAACAAATAAAACCAGAGGTTTTCGGTCGGAACTTGTCCGTGCTGATGGTATCACAGCAGAATCAGATCATCTGCACGCTCGCATCATGGCTTTCATGTCGGGTAAATATTACTACATATTTAACGCGACTGATCTTTTCTCGGGTTGGACGAATGCAAGCCAAGTTGAAGGCGCTTATCTTAATTTTGCAATTACGGACGAAACAAGTTGTGAAAGTGCTCTAAGGAGCAACAAAAATTATGCATGTGCCTCCGATAGCAGTTGCAGAAGTGCGCCATACGGAGGTTACAAATGCTCCTGTAATATTGCCACAAACGGAGTCAATCCTTACCTTTTGGAAGGATGCCAAGGTGCTCACTCTGCTTTTGCTTCTCTCTCAAAAATTGAATGTAATATTCGATTTCCGCTTTGTACTATCTTACTACTCTGTCCTCAATCAGCCAAAAAGATAACCATTAACAATATTTATGATAGTTAGTTCCACGATAAAGCCAGTAACATCATTTTTTTATATTAGCAATAGTAAAAGTTGAACAGTTTTGACTTTAACTAAACTCAAAATATTAAGATTTTTAGACAGACTACCTGACCAACAATTGAAGGCACCATGTTTACTGCAAGTAGTTTTGAAAAACTACTTGCAAGTAGTTTAAGGGTATTTTTGTAATTTTACTAATAATTAACAGATTTATATTTTTTCATAAAATATAATTTAGATATATGAACCAAAATTTTATTGTAAGAATAATATTGAATACATTATTAACATCAAAGATTATTATATTAGTGATTTTCATTTATATTATCACGAAAATAAAAATTAAATCATGATATAAATCTACCTCTCTGACGATAATACCCTCAACATGGTAAAATACTTGCCGAGTAGTTGTGTATTTTTGATCTCAAATCTCTACCGATGGATCAAACTACTGCCAAGTAGTTTTGAAAAACTACTGACAAGTATTATGGACCAAAAAACTCCTCAAAAAGTACTAGTCATCACCATTAAGAAAATATTTATCTAAAATACTCTAATAATTATAATTTTCCATCCATTACCACTACGATGAATTGAAATCAAATTACCACTATACATGTTTATAAGTTACCCAACACTATCATTATTCAAATTTCAAAAGTACATAGTATGCTCCTCACAACTACAACTTAAAAAATCTTAATAAAAAGAGCAAGCACATGTTAACATATAAGTTTTGTTTTTATACTAGCATCACTACACTAGTTCTTATAATATGTCAATCCACCGTGCACCAGATTATAACCCCGAGCATGAAGAAAACTGTCCAACGTCATGTGGAAGCCTGAACATTCCCTTTCCCTTCGGGTTGAAAGAAGGTTGCTACGCGAACAAAAGGTTCCAACTTAATTGTACAGCGGGTAACACCACAGTTTTTAGCTCAAGAGTTGCTAACTATTATGTGACTGGAGTATCAGTAGAAGATGGGACTCTGTCTGTTGGTTCCAACGTGCTAAACAATGCCTCCAAAGAAGTGATGATAACGATCGACGACAATGGAAGAATTGAAGATACAATTTCCACAGAAGATTCATTTGATTTTTCCATGGAATACGACATTGTTATAAGATGGGCAGTTACAAATTCAACTTGCCAGCAAGCTTTGCAGAAGAACAAATATGCATGCCGCAGTATCCACAGTTATTGCCTAAACGTTACCCATGGGAAAATATTTATGGGGTACCGTTGCAAGTGTTTTCCCGGCTTTCAAGGAAATCCTTACATACAGAATGGCTGCACGGGTTTGTTCCCTTCCTTGCCATTGTGGATTACATTATTTCGCATAATCTAACGGGACAATATTTTATTTTAACTCACATTAAAATCAGGTCCGATCTTTTAATGACACTGTTTCTAAACATGCATGTGTATACAGATATTGATGAGTGTTCATTGCCAAATTACTGCAACGGCACATGTAAAAACATTCCCGGAAGCTATGTATGCGCAAACTGCCCACATGGTAAAGAGTTCGATTTGATAAAGCGGCGGTGCGTTGTATCGACTAAGCAGCGCACTATTCTTTTGGGTAAGTTATCACAAACGAAATCCTCTAGCACTTGTAGCTAACCAAATGGCCTGTGTATTTGCTCGGCTGGTGTAAACAAGCTAAATATAGTTAGTATAATAGTAGCTAGTGATCTGATAGGTAATTTATAAACACGAGTCAGAGTACTTTTTAGCTAATAGTGGTGAGAAATTTATACATATGTGCAGGGGTGGATAATTTGTAAAGATGTCTAGGGTATTTAGGCCTTTTTAAAATGCAAAAACTGTCATTATAATAGGAAATGAATGCAGGTGTCGCTATTGGAATTGGTTGTGGCCTTGGCTCAATAATAATACTATTAGCTGCAATGATACTCACCAAGAAGTGGAAGAAAGGCATCCAAAAAAGAATCCGTAGAGCATACTACAAGAAAAATCAAGGCCTACTCCTGGAGCAACTAATCTCAGATGAAAATGCTTCAACCAAAACAAAGATATTCTCCTTGGATGAGCTAGAGGAAGCAACCAATAACTTTGACCCTACTCGTATCCTTGGTCGGGGAGGGCATGGTACTGTATACAAAGGTATTTTGTCTGACCAGCGTGTGGTGGCCATCAAGAAATCCAAAATTGTTGAGCAAATTGAGATTGACCAATTCATCAACGAGGTTGCTATCTTGTCTCAGATAATCCACCGCAATGTTGTTAAGCTATTTGGTTGCTGTCTTGAATCAGAGGTTCCCTTGCTTGTGTACGAGTTCATATCCAACGGCACGCTGTATGATGTTCTCCATCTTGATGTTAGTTCCAAGTGCTTGTTAACATGGGATGATCGCATTAGGATTGCAGTTGAAGCAGCAGGAGCACTTGCTTATCTTCACTCTGCGGCTTCAATACCAATTTTTCATAGAGACGTGAAGTCCTCCAATATACTGCTGGATGATAGTTTCACAACAAAGGTTTCAGACTTTGGTGCTTCAAGATCTCTTTCGCTGGATGAAACTCATGTGGTTACTATTGTCCAAGGAACATTCGGCTACTTAGATCCAGAGTATTATCACACTGGTCAACTAACCGAAAAGAGTGATGTATATAGTTTCGGAGTGATACTCGCAGAACTTTTGATAAGAAAGAAGCCAATTTTCATCAATGACTTGGGTGAAAAACAGAGCCTGTCTCATTATTTCGTTGAAGGAATTCAAGAAGGAACCCTGCTGGAAAAATTGGATGCACAGGTTCTGGAAGAGGCAGATCAGGAAGACATTGATGACATTTCTTCGCTTACAGGAGCATGCTTAAAGGTCAAAGGAAGAGAGAGGCCAACAATGAAAGAAGTAGATATGAGGTTGCAGTTCTTGAGAACTAGGAGGCTGAGGAAAGCACAAATAATTTTGCCTCAAAACGGTGGAGAAATAGAGCCATTGTTGTACCCAAATGCTAGTAGTCATGCACAAATCAGTCCCATCAATAATGCTGCTCCCTTAATTCCTGATCAAGGGACATCCGGGTGCTACAGCCTGGAGCAAGAATTTGCGTCTTCAATCAGTTTGCCGCGCTGAGTCGCTGACTACATCTTCATCAGCCGGCTTGCTGCTAGTACGCTCCTGAACTATCTTATACTTTCAATGAATAAATATGCCATAGTTAGTTTTTGTGTTAGACGAGAGTGTGCATCAGCATCGACATCACGATCGAGGTGCGCGCACATTTGTATGTGCACAATGCTTGTATTTTGTACCAGCAGGTACACTCTGTGTATTTGCAAACTGATATGTATCTGTATACCATTTTACTTGTACACCTTTATCAAGCTGATGGCAGCTACTATCTAGCCAGTCACGTGACCAATCAGCAAACGATTAGCTCAAACCAAAGCTCTCTGAGCCATCTCCTGTCAGCAGAGGCTAAGGTGAGCGGAAAGTCGAAATAGCCCCGCGACCGTCCCGCCCGCTAGACGAGCCACAGGGCAACGGAGGCAGTGCCTACGTGCCACCGGTGTGTTACTGCTCGCCGATGGCAAGTGCCAAGACCCAACTCCCAAGCGCGTGGGTGCAAGCAGTGCGTGTCAATGGTTTGGTTCCATACTTTTGCTTCCTATCCGCAGCCTCGCTGGCTGCTCGACGTCTCCATGCACAGGTGGTTGCCTACGTCAGTTGGAGCTTGTGTGCCCGGTAATGGGAGCAGGACCGACACGCACACACGCGTGCGCCGTGCGAGCGAGCTCGGCAGATTGATTCGGCTCCGTTACTCTGGTTGCTCCACAGCATCGACATCGATAAACATGTGGTTGATCGGCCGCTTTGTTATACTCTTGTTGCTCTGCTTGCTCGTTCAGCCCAGGTCCTGGGCAAATGTCGCCTTCGCTGCATAAGTTTTAGTACTGTTCCCCAGTCTAGACGTCAAATACTCGCGTCGCGAGATGGTTATGGTCAATGCTCAGTAGCGCCTGCCGTTTCTCGGGGCCAAGGGTCGACCCAAGTCCACATGCCCGTGCCCGGCACGCACGGATGCTGTAAGCTCACACCGTTCCCTATAGTCCTAACATAAGCATCTTCGATCATTCTCTACGTGAAGTTCTATATCGAAATTTAGGATGTGATTAGTATAAATTATTCTCTAATCATTTCCTAAATAAGATTGCTAAATTTATCAATTTCTAACCCATAGCCTGGAGGTTGTTATATTTGGTCACCTATTCTTACTGCCGAATTATTTACTGGAAACTGTTGGAGTGGATGTCTTTTTTTTACTTCCAGTAGATATAAAAACTCTCTAAAACCAGACTTTTGGGAGTAAAATTATTGGGGATTATTGAAGATGCTAAAGGGCACATCACCACTAACTATAAATACATAAATTTCAGTTATAAGGCTCCCTCCATAGATAAATATTGCTTTATTCAAGGAAAAAACAATTATTGTCGCTATAAATAAATACAATCAAAATTCAACTTTTTATATCAAATGTTTTAAAATAGTCAAACTAAGACCACAAAAATCATGTGCGCATTCTTTGCCTTGAAAAGTAAAGTCATGATAGTTATATTGTGATGGATAAGTAAACTGCAATTAAGATTACTACTTCACATTTTCACATATTGAGGAACACTTACAAGCTGGAAGCTTTCAGTTATCACATCATTATTTTATTTTTCTACTCTTTTTTTCAAAAACATCAATCAAAATATGAATGAAAAGTGAAGCATTCAATTGAAACAAAAGTGAATTTTTTTTTGTGAGGTATATAATCTACTTCTAAATGTTCTAGTACTAGGACATGCAAAGGCTAGAGTATTGAAATATACTAGTTGATAACCCCGCGCGTTGCAACGGGACTAAAAGATATTAACTTTAAAATTATAATCTTAAACTAATTGTGTTAATCTCTAACATCCATTCTTATCTAAATGGTTGAAATTAATTATGATGACGTGGCGCAACGTGGATTGAGAGAAATAGCCATTAAGACGTGTTAGTGGGTTGCATCTTTTATATATAAGTAGATTATCTTTTTTCTAAAAAAAAAAACAATTCTAAATCTTTCTTTTTTAATAAAAAACAACGACTCTAAATCTTTCTTTTTTCCTAAAAAAACAACTATCTTAAATTTTGATGTGTGGAAAATTGTGTTCAAGAAATCATTGACTGTTGAATAGTTGGTCATTTCACAAGTCCACCGTTAGTCATGCCATGATTAAGTGGTTAGTGCCCTGGAGAGGAAAGGTATATTGACAGAGGACCAGCACACGACACCGAATGCATTGGCATCCTGGGATTATTAGCACAGCCCAGTCTTGTACTCTTGTACCGTCGAGGCGCCAACGGACTCACTGGTCAACAATTTGCTTTCTGAGTGCTAACCGTGTGATTTTAGTCTGCTGCATCTTGCTAACTGCTGCCTACATATACTGCAGATGTAAGAAGCAGAATAGGCTGCCTCGTTGATGCGGTCGACCCCGTAACACCGAACCCAAACCAACGGCACAACAAAGACAAGATGACCGGCGAGACGATGAGGTCGGCCGGAGTAATAATACTAACAGTTGGGGCCATGTCTCTCGCTCTGGGATGCTTGGCAGCCACATCACCGGCATTTGTTGAAGCCTCAAGTGCCGGAGAGGACGGTGCCGGAGGGTTACTGTACATCCCTTCCAATGCATCCCTAGCTCATTGTCCCTCCAGCTGCGGGGACATTGATATCTCCTACCCCTTTGGGATAGGACCTGACTGCTTCCGGCAAGGCTTCAAGTTGACCTGCAACCACACCGCTCAACCTCCCAAGCTGTTTCTAGGCAACACTACCACTGAAATCACCAATTTATATGTAAACCCATCGCAGGTGATGGTTCAGATGTTCTTCAACATTACCATGGAACCAGGTATGAATACCTTCAACATTTCCTGGGTAGCCCCCGCCAAGGGTATTACTATTGATAGCTATAACACTTTCTACGTCCTTGGATGCGATCTGGATGTCAACTTGTTTGATGATGCAAGAAACCCCATCGGCTCATGCACGACTATGTGCTATGGTGAGAAGGTGGTGCCACATGGAGGACCTTGCCAAGGAATTGGTTGCTGTTTCATTAGATTAACAAATAAAATCACAGGGTTTCGGTCAGAACTTGTCCGTGCGGATGGTATGGCAGGAGAATCAGATCTTCTACACCCTCGTATTATGGCTTTCATGTCGGATGAAAAATATTACTTCAATGAAAACGCGACTGATCTTTTCTCGGGTTGGACTAATGCAAGCAAAGTTGATGGCGCTTTTCTTAATATTGCAATCACGGATGAAACAAGCTGCCAAAGTGCTATAAGGAACAACAAAAGTTATGCTTGTACCGCCGGCGCCAGTTGCCAAAATGTGTCATATGGAGGCTATTACTGTTACTGCAATGTTGGTGCTTATTATTACAGTATTGATGACAATCCTTACCTTCTGGAAGGATGCTCACTAGGTGCTCCCTCTGCCTGAATGTTTTTTCTCTCTAAAAAGTGAACATATTTAAATTCCAACCCGTGCTCTTATAGTCTTACTCTGTGTTAACAGATTATAACCCTAGGCATAAGGAAAACTGTCCAACGTTTTGCGGAAGCATGGAAATTCCCTTCCCTTTCGGGCTTGAAGAAGGTTGTTTTGCAAATAAAAGGTTCCGACTTAATTGCACAGGAGGAACAACGGTGTTTAGCATCGAAGATATACAGTATAATGTGACTAGTGTGTCAATAGAAGATGGGACTTTGACTGTTAGCAACCTTCTAAACAATGTGAGCTCCAGGAATGAAACGTATTTTGTTGAGTCCGACGATTCTGGAGCTATTTATGGCATTGTTGGTATGGAAGAACAATTTGATTTTTCTGTGGAATATGACATTATTATGAGATGGGCAGTGACCAATTTAACTTGTCACGAAGCCAAGCAATATCGCAACACTATGTATGCCTGCCGCAGCTTTCACAGCGATTGCCTGAACGTAACTCGTGGGAACATATTTATGGGGTATCGTTGCAGATGCTCTTCCGGTTTTCAAGGGAATCCGTACATAAAAGATGGATGCACAGGTTCATTCCTTCCCTTTTGCCTCCAATGTGCACTACAGCACTAAACACAGATTTCATTTCAGCAGCTAATTACACATGCATTTTGAAGAAAAATAAAGCTAATTGCACATGCATATATTTATGACCTATAGATATTGATGAATGCGTACTGCCCAACTATTGCAACGGCATATGCGAGAACACTCCAGGAAACTTTTCATGCACAAGCTGCCCCCATGGTAAGGAATTTGATCAATTGAAGATGCGGTGTGATACTTCAACGAAGCAACGCAACCTTCTTTTGGGTAAGTCAGGGGAAAAAGTATAGCTCACCTCACAACTGCAACTCCTCCATCTCTTCTTGGTGAATAGAAGTTCTCCTATCTCTTTTTCAAAAAAAAAGTCATGAAAATAGTGAATTGATGCACAGGTATTGCGATCGGAATTGGTTGTGGTCTTGTCTCAATAATAATTGTATTAGGTCTAATTGTGCTTGCCAAAAAGTGGAAGAAAGGCATCCAAAAAAGAATTCGAAGAACATACTTCAAGAAAAATCAAGGCTTGCTATTGGAGCAACTAATTTCAGATGAAAATACCACGCACAAAACAAAGATATTCTCCTTGGATGAGCTAGAGGAAGCAACCAATAACTTTGACCCTACTCGTATCCTTGGTCGGGGAGGGCATGGCACAGTATACAAAGGTATTTTATCTGACCAGCGTGTGGTGGCCATCAAGAAATCCAAGATTGTTGAGCAAATTGAGATTGACCAGTTCATCAACGAAGTAGCTATCTTGTCTCAAATAATCCACCGCAATGTTGTGAAGCTATTTGGCTGCTGTCTTGAATCAGAGGTGCCCTTGCTTGTGTATGAGTTCATATCCAATGGCACCCTGTATGACCTCCTTCATCTTAATGTTACTTCTAAGTGCTTGTTAACATGGGATGATCGCATTAGGATTGCAGTCGAAGCAGCAGGAGCACTTGCTTATCTTCACTCTGCAGCTGCCATACCAATTTTTCATAGAGACGTGAAGTCCTCTAATATATTGCTGGATGGCAGTTTCATAACAAAGGTTTCTGACTTTGGTGCTTCAAGATCTCTTTCCCTGGATGAAACTCATGTGGTGACTATTGTCCAAGGGACATTCGGTTACTTAGATCCAGAATATTATTATACCGGTCAACTAACTGACAAGAGCGATGTATATAGTTTTGGAGTGATACTCGTGGAACTCTTGACGAGGAAGAAGCCGATTTTTATCAATGATTCAGGTGCAAAACAGAACCTATCTCATTACTTCGTTGAAGGAATTCAAGAAGGAACCCTATTGGAAATACTGGATGCACAGGTTGTGGAAGAGGCAGATCAGGAAGATATTGATGACATTGCTTCGCTTACAGAAGCATGCTTAAAGGTCAAAGGAAGAGAGAGGCCAACAATGAAAGAAGTAGATATGAGGTTGCAGTTGTTGAGAACTAGGAGGCTGAGAAAAGCACAAATAATTATGCCTCAAGACGGTGGAGAGATAGAGCCATTGTTGTTCCCAAATGCTAGGAGTCATGCACAAATGAGTAATAATGCTGCTCACGTAATTCCTGATCAAGGGATATCTGGGTGCTATAGTCTGGAGCAAGAGTTTTCGTCTTCAATCAATTTGCCGCGCTGACTACATCTTCAGCCGCCGGCTTGTTGCTATAGGATGCTCCCAAATTATCTTATACTTTCAGTGAATAAATATGCCATAGTTTTCATTAGACTAGAATATGCATCGCGAGGGGCGTGCACTTTGTATTTGCATAATGCCTGTACACCTTTATCACTTGTACACCTTTGTATTTGCATAGTATTGTGTACTAGCAGGTACACTGTATGCGTTTGCATAATGAACTGGCTGTATACCATGCCACTTGTACACCTTTAATTATCATAGTATCTATTGTTGTATCCAGTCACGTGATCAACCGGCACAAATTAGTAACTAAAACAAATGTATGGGGACAAGGAACCGATTAGCTCAAGTAATGGAACCAAAGCCCTGCTTCTCAAAGGAAAATTCAGCAGAGGCCAAACGCCTGTAGCCCCGGCACCTTTGCGCCAGCAGTGACGAGCGATAGGCAACAGGGGTAGTGCATATACGTGACGCCGGTGTGGGTCTTAACTCGCCGACGATGCCCAAGGGCCAAGTCCCAGCTCCAAACCCCCAAGCCCGTCGGTGCAGGCACCGTGTGTCCACGGTTCTGCACTTCCGCTTCCGATCCCTAGCCACCGAGTTCCCCGTAGCCTCGCTGACCGCTCCATGTCTTCACAAGCTGCGGGTAGTGGCGTATAGGATAGGAGCATGTGTGGTCGGTCATGGGAGCGGACCGACCGTGCGAGCTCGACAGATTCATTCGGCTCCGTTACTCCATAACATCGACAGCGAGAGCGTCGGGGTTGATCAGCCCCTTGGAGACTCGTGTTGCTCTGCTTTGCCCCGTCAAGCTCAGGTCGTGCACAGATGTCGCCTTCTCCTTATAAATTAGTACTGTTACCTAGTCAAGACGTCAAATACTCGCATACAGACTGAGTATCAGCATCACGAGAAGGTGAGGGCCAGTAGCAATGGCAAGCGGCTTCCTCGGGGCCAGGCGTCGCCCCAAGTCCACATGCCCATGCCCCGGCACGCACGGATGCCGGAAGCTCACATCGTTCCCTGTCCTTGTAATCGCGACAGCTATTCAAAGCACTTGACCGACCGACTCGTGATCAACAGTGAATCTACGTTCCAGGGCAGTGTTTTTTTACACACACCCCGTGTCTAGCCATCAATACGCCAAATCGTCGCTTTAAACGGTGTAAATGCGCCTTTTCATCGTCTACACGCAAGTCCTGACAACGTCTAGATGTTCTAGATATAGCCTTCAAGTCTTACCTTGGAATAATATGAGATGGGACCATATTAAGAGGGACTTCCGACGAACTATACTCAGTCTCGGGAGAATAGAGAATGATTTCAACGGATGGGGATGGGTTAGGGATACTTTAGTCTTTCTTCTATTTTCTTTTTATTTAATTCATTTATTTGCTTACATCTAATTAACGGGAGAATGGTAAACGGTTCCTTCAATTAAAGATTCGAGTTTAGAATCATAATTAGCTTCCAAATTGATAGTAGAATCAAATGAATTCCTCTGACGGTCCCCTCTAGCTCTGGACATCGAGTTTGTGATGCGTATATGGATTTAAACCGTTTTTTCTAGGGGTGTTTTCAGGTACAAAATAATGGCTATTATTTTCCCTCAACTAATAGCCATTAGTTAGATCTAACGGTGTAGATTAAATTTTAGAAGTTAATAACTAATGGTCATTAGTAAGGGTAATATTGTCAAAATAATATGATTATAATACAAAAATTCATCATAACTAATAAGTTAGTCAATTTTTACATGAATTTGTTATAAAATATTTATTTTAAATTCGATTAATCATCATCATCATTATTGTAGTCAAGTTTTAGTGTATTTAACACAAGTTTGTATGATAAAAATATTAATTTTTTAGTGCAATTACTAAACTACCCTTGAACTAATGGCTATTAGTTAAGAAAAAATAATGGCCATTATTTTGGACCTGAAAACCTCTCTTTTTCTAAATGCATTTCAGTTGCTTGATCGACCGGTCGTGTATTCATGTGGTAGACGGTGACTACCCAGTTAAGACTCTACTTGGTCAACTGATTTGTACAGCTAATAAATCATAACAGAACTAATGTGGTGGCCACTGCCCAATGAAAACTGCATTTCTCAGGGGCGGCTTAGGAATCAATGACGTGTAGCTTCGTCTTTTATGACCAACGCATTCGACGTGAAAAGCACATTTTGGTACCGTTCCAGGTAGCCTTGTGGTTATTAATTTGTTGGCTTAAGTTAGATAGGGAAAGCTCGATAACTTGCCTGGAAGATTCACAGAATCGTGCAATCAGCTTTCAAGTTGCGTTTTGGCCCTGCGACGACCGCAACATCTAATTAGACTAGAAATATTATGATTTCGCGTCATCTGATAAATAATACAAGGTTCCTTTTTTATTATTTTTTATGGAATAGGGGGCACAAGTAAAGAGCCTTTACTGGTTAAATATTCATCTATTTTTTTAATTTATTTGTTATTCTCGCATCTCAATGTAATTTTCTCTCCTTCTAAGGTCATTCTCAATAATGTGTCTTTTATTTGCAATTAATTACATGTCACATCAGGAAAAAAATGATAACATGATAAAAATATTAGGCCATTCTCAGTGTATAGTTTCATCTCACACTTACCAAGAGTGCCACATCAGATTTGGAGATATGATTTGGTAGATGAAATAGTCACTCTCAATGCACAGTTTCATCTCACGATTTCATAGACAAGTTGTAGCATTAAATTAACATGTATTTGTTGCAATGGGATTGGTTAAAATATGTTATGATGAAACTTTATGTTCTCAGTGAAAGTTTCATTAGAGTTTCATACCTATGAAACAGTGCCAAATGAGTTTCATCCCATGAAACTCATTTCATCTCTTTCATATTAATTACCTTGCCATGTCAGCAATTTAGCTGATGTGGCGCCTTATTTAATGCAAATGAAACTCCCACTGAGAATGGCCTAGTATGAAAGAGGGGAGATTTCTTTCATCCACATGAAAGGATGTGAGCACCGTTTTCAACATAATGAAAGCCAAATGAAATTGAATTAAGAGTCTTTTCTTTTATCCCCAACACCTCCAACCAACAACTAAGGAGACACCTAGAAATAATTTAATGTTGCACTATACTTATGAAATTGTGAAATGATAGTGTGCACTGAGAAAGATATTTTCATTTCACAAACATCACAAAGATATGTGGCACCATTGAAAATTGTGAAATGAAAAGAAAACGTTGAGAATGGCATGTAGTATCTATTCTCTCTCCTTTGGTTTCCTATGCACACACCTCTTCTAGTGCGTTAATACGCCTAATCAGGGGTGGACACTAGGCCATATGCTTACTACTAATCAAGATAAACTTATTATTCGTCCGTGTTTGGATATCATGGGGAAACAATTCTTTTTGTCTTATGAATAACCATGGCAAAGTCGTGTTTGAACTTTTCCTTGGAAGATTGAACTGAGGGTCCATATTGTTGAAGAGCAATCATTTCTAATACTACCCAAATACAGCAACTGATGATCACAGCAATCTCCATTACAAAGGTTACTTCCTGACATGCTTCAGTGCTCGCAGTGGCTACAGCGGCTTCAAAATTTTCTGTTTATCGAGGCTCAGGAAGTAACCTTTGTCAATATTAATTTTCCGTAGTAGTATTAGCAATCATGTTCAATTATCAAAACACCCTTGTCAATATTAATTAAATTCGGAATTAGCAACTTAATTATCAAGGGCTGAGATTAACTCAGAAGAGAAGTACCGGCGATACTGTAATCAAATCTCCTGTTTCTATATACTTGCATGGGAAATGCAAAAGCAAAAGGCACCTGCCCGAAGAAGCATGCCCTTCACACCCGTCGATTTGTGTTGTGATTGGTGCGAGTGGGACCCATTTGTTTGCATGGGGAGTGAGGGATCGCAGATCATTGAGAGTGCCTTCCCGGGCATGCAACTCTAGAATTTTAAATCTCATACTTGTACCATGTAGACAATGTAAAGCATGCCGCTTTTCCTATATATTGACCCAAAACTTCACCCATCCGAAAACGAGGAGTTTTTCGGTCCACAATACTTGCAAGTAGTTTTAAGAAAATACTTGCAAGTAATTTGATCCAACGGTGGAGATTTGAGATCGGAAATATACAACTACTTGCAAGTATTTTACTATGTTAAGAGTATTATCGTCAAAGTAATAGATTTGTCATGATTAATTTTTATTTTCATGATAATATAAATAAAAATCAGTAATGTAATTAATCTTTGATGTTAATAATGTGTTCAATATTATTCTTACAATAAAGTTGTGGTTCATATATATAAATTATATTTTATTAAAAAATATAAATCTGTTAATTATTAGTAAAATTACAAAAATACCCTTAAACTACTTGCAAGTATTTTTTCAAAACTACTTGCAAGTATTGTGGATCGAAAAACTTCTCCCGAAAACACCAACAACTGAAACACACTTACACACAACGACTGAATAACCAATCCAACGATGTATTTAACCGAAGTGTTAGTCAGCATGGGCGTTGTGCTCTTGTGCTTTGTGGCGGCCGAATTCTATGCAGCTGCCGATGATGGGCACTTGGATATCCCTTCGTCTGCCTCCCTAGTTGACTGCACCTCCAACTGTGGGGGCGTCAAGATCTCCTACCCCTTTGGGGTAGGGCCAGGCTGCTTCAGGCAAGGCTTCGAGCTCACTTGTGACAACTCAACTCAGCCTCACAGACTCTTTTTGGGAAATAGTACTACTCATCAGCTCACCTATTTAAACATTCATGCCAATAGAGCCGAGACTACTCCTGTCAGTTTCAACATCACCATGAACCCAAAATTGGTCGTTCGCGAGTCCTGGAATCCGCCCGTGACGGGTGTGATGATCAGTAGTGATAACAGCTTGCACGTTGTTGGCTGCAATGTCCAAGTATACTTCTTCAATGCTACTAGTAGTACACATGACCTCATCGGTCAGTGCGCGACTATTTGCGTTGATCGAGAGACCACGGGGAAAGCCAATATGGATGGATCTCAATACTGTCAAGGAATTGGTTGTTGCGACATTTGGTGGGAAGGGGACCTGCAAGCCTTTGACTTCAAACTTGTTGTGCTCAACCGCACCATAACAAAATCAGATGAAAAACTGTCTAACATCACGGTTTTTTTGTCAAATGATTATGGTTATTTCGGAGATATCTACTATCCCGACTCCAGTTGGATAAATCCCAACGGATCATTGGTGCTCGATATTGCAATGACAGAAGTGCCGAGCTGCAAAACTGCCCAAATGAATATGGAGAGCTATGCTTGTACTCCTGAAAGCCAATGCATAAATCTGTCATCCGGACAAGGCTACTATTGCCGATGCCCCAGTATCGACGATGGCAATCCCTATATTCGGGATGGATGCATACAAGGTACCTCTCTCTCATCTATACGCTGTGCATGCACACGATCAATAAAGTTTTGTCGAAAAGATACATTACACACGATTTTCACGTGTATGGATGATCTCTTGTTACTCTTTCTAGTACCAGAAAATCTTCCAATCTTTCACAAGTGCTCCCCTTGCAATTCTCTCCAAAAAGAGAAAATCGAAACCAATGTATATTGGTATTATTACTGCAGTATGTATCGGATAAAGTAGTAACTATTCTCTCTATCTACCATGAAGCAGATTACAATCCAATTTTCAGAGAAAACTGTACGAAATCGTGTGGAAACATGTCGATTCCATTTCCCTTTGGAATTGAAGAAGGTTGTTTTGGAAACAGTAACTTCCAACTCAACTGCACTACACCACATAATATCACAATTCTGGACCGTGGGTATGCACAATACCGCGTGACTGACGTGTCAGTTGATGATGGATTTCTAGTTGTTACTAATATGTTGAACGACACAAGCTCCAACAATGCCCAGGTAACTGTTTATACAGCTCAATATGATGACAACGGTTCCGAAATAAATGAAGAACAAGGGCAAGATGGTGTTATCCACGACCTTTTAGATTTCTCTGAAGAGGACGAAATTATAATTAGGTGGGTCGTTGCCAATTTAACTTGTCAGACAGCTGAAAGAAGTACTGGTACTTATGCATGTCGTAGCAACCACAGCTGTTGCCTACCAATTATTCGTCGGAAAATACCTCTTGGATATCGTTGCAAGTGCAATAGGGGCTTTCAAGGAAACCCATACCTCGAAGATGGCTGTCAAGGTTTGTTTTCCCTTTGAATCCGCCTTTCTCCCCCATTTGATACATTTGCATCGTCAAAATAATATAAAATTGAACAATATACACGGTAATGTTGCTCAACGGTGATGCAGATATTAATGAATGTTCACTGCCAAATTATTGCAATGGGACATGCCAGAATTTTGATGGAGGATTCAAATGCACTGATTGCCCTCATGGGAAAGTATTCGAATCTACAAAACTGAAGTGTGTGGTATCAGCCAAGCGACGTAACCTTCTTCTAGGTAACACAGTGCTATCTGCAGCTAGCAAAAAGCAAGAGATGTAGCAATGAGAAATATGCACTTCCTCCTTTCTAAAATAAGTTTACATCTGAATATTATAGTACCCGACTGAGGAAGGACTTAGGATAAATTTTGTTTTAAAAAAAAGATATGATGATTGATGGCATAATATCAGTGAGTTCGTGTTTAACTGGGTCTTTTAATAAAGTCCAATGTTAGATGGGTATTTAGGAAGAGTCCACTGAAATCGTGGGTATAATAGCAAATCTCTTGATCAAACCTACCTTTGACTAACAATTTCTATAAATTCGGTCAGCTTTAACCACGTGAGGCTTATATTGTAGGTTCACTACAATAAATATTTTTATAAAATAAATTTATATATTGTTAAAGTTGATTGTCTATATAGGAACAATTAGTTACACCCGTTTGGTAGGACTTCTCAAAGTGCTTCTGTTTCCAATTCTAGGAGAACCAGAGAAGTCATCCAAAGGGTTCCATAAAAAACAGATTACGCTGCTAATTTCTAAAAGCATTTCTCAAAATTATACCAGAATCCATAAGCAGAAAAAAACATAACTTTTTATGGATTCTCTAACATCTTTGTATTATTGAAAAAAAATCCGTTTTGCCAAACAACTTTTTTAGAGAATCCATTTTCTTTTAGAGAAGTCCTACAAAAGTGCAAATCCTGTGCACTAATTTTAGGACAAATGAGTACACTAAGTTTAACTTATTTTACGTTAAGACTAGATGATCTAAGTGTTGAACACATATATCGATACTAAGATTGATGTATTTCAATAGTTTTCGTTTAAAAAATTCTTAATCAAACCTATACAAAGCCCTTGAGAGGTAACAAGACTACAGCTACCATAGAAGGGTCCTCATTTAATGAAAAGATTGAACAAATGCAGGTATTGCCATTGGACTCAGTTGTGGCCTTGGTTCCATAATTGTTTCATTAGGAGCAGCAGTCCTTGCAAAAAAGTGGAAGAAAGGCATCCAAAAAGAATTCGAAGAGCATACTTTAAGAAAAATCAAGGCTTACTCTTGGAACAACTGATATCAGATGAAAGTGTCACAAACAAAACAAAGATATTCTCACTTGAAGAACTAGAGGAGTCAACTAACAACTTTGATGCTACCCGTGTTCTTGGGCGTGGGGGACATGGCACAGTTTATAAAGGGATTCTAGCTGATCAGCGAGTGGTTGCTATTAAGAAGTCCAAAATTGTGGAGCAAATTGAGATAGACCAGTTTATCAATGAGGTTGCCATCCTATCTCAAATCATGCATCGCAATGTGGTGAAACTTTTGGGTGCTGTCTAGAAGCTGAGGTGCCCTTGTTAGTATACGAGTTCATATCCAATGGTACTCTTTATGACGTTCTTCACGCAGATATTACTCGTAAATGTATCCTATCATGGGGTGATCGCATTAGGATTGCAGTGGAAACCGCAGGAGCACTTTCTTACCTACATTCTGCAGCTGCCATACCAATTTTCCATAGAGACGTGAAGTCTTCGAATGTGCTCCTAGATGAAAGCTTCACCACAAAGGTTTCAGACTTTGGCGCTTCGAGATCTCTTTCACTCGATGAGACTCATGTCGTGACGATTGTCCAAGGCACTTTCGGTTATTTGGATCCAGAATATTATCACACTGGTCAACTCACTGAGAAGAGTGATGTATATAGTTTTGGAGTGATACTTGTAGAACTTTTGACGAGAAAGAAGCCCATTTTTATCAATGACTTAGGTGCAAAACAGAGCTTGTCACATTACTTTGTTGAAGGAATTCAAGAAGGAGCACTGGTGGACATACTGGATTCACAGGTTGTTGAAGAGGCAGATCAGGAAGATATTGACGACATTGCTTCACTTACAGAAGCATGCTTAAAAGTTAAAGGAAGAGAGAGGCCAACAATGAAAGAAGTAGAAATGAGGTTGCAGCTCCTGAGAACCAAGAGGCTAAGAAAAGCACAAAATTTGCTTGAAAACAATGGAGAGATAGAGCCATTGTTGTACCCAAATGCTAGGAACCATGCACAAATTGGCCCGGCCAATGCTGCTCACTTAACTCCTGATCAAGGGATATCTGGGTGCTATAGTCTGGAGCAAGAATTTTCGTCTACGATCAGTATGCCGCGCTGACTGTATCTTCAACCGCCGGGTTGCTGCTAGTATGCACGTGAATTATATGTTGCATATATTTAGTGAATAAATATGCTATGTTTGGTTTCCTTTAGTCGAGAATATGCATCACGAGCTTTGCCTCTATGGATTCGCACAATGCTTTTCTTTGTGAAAACTAGCCGGGGCACTATGTATTTGCACAATGAAATGTATACCATGTCACTGGTACACCTTTATCAAGCTGACGGCACCAAGCAACTGAAACAAACGTATGGGGGACTAGCAACCGATTAGCTCAAGTAATCAAACCAAAAGCCCTCGGCAGCTCTGCTTCTCAAACAAACATTCAGCCATCTCCTGCCAGCAGAGAGGCTAAGGTGAGGCCAAACGCAAGTAGCACCGTAGAACCCACCATAACGAACGACAGGCAACGGGGCAGTCCCTACGTACCCCCGGCCGGGGTACAGTGTTACTGATCGCCGATGCCAAGAGCCAATTCTCAACTCCAAATTAAACCCCAAGCGCGTTGGTGAAGGCACCGCGTGTCTACGGTTCTGCACTTCCGCTTCCTATCCCTAGCCACCGACTAGTACGTTGGATGGAACAACCGGGTAGGACCGTACGAGCATGCGTGCACCGTGCGAGCTCTGCAAATTTACTCGGCACCGTTATTCTGGTTGCTCCACAGCATCGACATCGAGAGCAGAGTCGTGGTTGATTAGCCGCTTGGATACTCTGGTTGCTCTGCTTTGCCCGTCCAGCATGTCCATGTCGTGCACAAATGTCACCTTCTCCACATAAATTAGTATTGTTCCCCAGTCTAGACGTCAAATACCCGCGTCCGGAGGGAGTATCAAGATCACAAGAAGGTGAGATTCAGCAGAAATGCAAGCGACTTCCTCGGGGCCAGGCGTCGACTCATGGCCACATGCCCCGGCACGCACGGATTCCAGAAGCTCACCTAGTCAGTTCTATGTCGCCGTAATCGTGACATACAGGGTCAGATCGCCACTACCATTCAAAGCATTAAGCACTTGACGGATCGACTCGTAATCAACATTGAATCCACGTTCCAGGGCAGTGCTTTTCTACACGCACCCCATGTCTAGCCATTATTAAATATGACAATTCGTCGCGTAAACGGTCTAAATACACTGTTTCATCGTCTACCCTAGCCATCCACGGATTTAGGGATTTAGGTATGTCGCAACAACAACTCGCGTTATAATTCACTCTATCCAACTATATCCGCCATATATGTGTAGTCATGAACTTTATCAATGACAGGTTTGCAAGAAACACAAGCATTTCCTGTTGTAGCAAGCTTCCAGAACAATTTTGTGATCTCCATTTTGCTTTTCAGGAATCTGTCGCACAGAGGCAGGGATCTGCTCTAAAAGCTTCCTCTAGGGGGATAAAAGAGTATGTGCAACACAGATTTTCTAAGCATGTGAAATATTATCGGTCTGCACTCCGCAGTTAGCACGAGACGACCCACCTCAATACAGATAGCTAAGAA
Organism: Chloris gayana; assembly: GCA_031894775.1. NCBI lineage: Eukaryota > Viridiplantae > Streptophyta > Magnoliopsida > Poales > Poaceae > Chloris > Chloris gayana. Next base: position 9,107 of record JAUNZO010003985.1, on the reverse strand, counting down.
ACAGTTGAATATTCATCCCATTGTTAATTATTTTGAACCTGAATGACTTTAAATAAACTATCTTAGAGAGCTATAACTTTTGGCATATAGCAATTCTTTTTCATATCTCACGACGAAAACAATGTGCAAATCGCATACCCATTTTCCTTTTTTAGGGAACCAAGTTTCATCACGAACCGTGCTGCTTATGTAATCATTACATACGCGCTGCTTTGCTCACGAACACCGCGCCCAATTGCCTGCCATTCGTCTTGCAGGCTTGGTTCAGGTCGGGTGCAGCTAGATTGTTTTGTGTACTATCATATCATAGTTTCCGTAATGGGCGAAGGCTTAGGTGGCTTGTCCTGGCGAAGCTCGAGCAGCCTTCTGACTGGTCAACGACTTATATGCTTGACATCAGAAGTGCAACACTTCAAAATCATGTTCAAGTAAATGACTCATATTATACATTGACCTATAATTGTTATACAAACCAGCGTCGTGGTCATCTTGAGCAGTATAATGTACAACAAATGCGAATGCGCACCGGTGAGGTAAGCTATAGCATGGTATGGTAAAGGCACTTGTCTTCACATGCAGAAATCCTTCTGGACAAAGCCAAAACAGGTGGTACAAAACAATCACGTACATACAAACAGCTGCTTGCTATAAACCTGTTCTTGCATCACCTGCATGCATAAGCATGGTGGTCACATTGTCAGATCTTAGTCATCCAAATTAATACTCCCTCCTTTACTAAATTGTTGTCAGTCATTGACTTTTTTCGTGACGTTTGACCATTCGTCTTATTCAAAAAATTTCTTTAAATATATGCTATATTTCAAGTTTCTTTAGTGATAAAACATATTCTAAGAAAAAATATCATATTTTTTAAACTTTATTTGAATAAGACAAATGGTCAAACTTAAGAAAAAAGTCAACGACAACAACAATTTAGTAAGGGAGTAGTACTTTTGAAATCAATTATTACTCATGCAACCATATGTTGTGACACATTCAAAAAATGTTAGTTTTTTCTTTCTTTCTTATAGGCTTATAGGTCCCAGATCAGCCTGTTGTTCACAGTAACTTGTTTCAGTCAAGGCAAAACATATCTATGGTCTTCCCCCAGAACCCATGAAAAAGTGTCGACTTCATTACAAAATCATTTGCAAGAAGTCGAATTGTTGAACGATTATGAGCAATGCAAGGCTACAGAAACAATATTAATCATACCTCACAAATAATATGAACAACTCTTCATCCGTTATTGCTCCAAGTTCCATTCTTCTCTCCAAAGCAGTCAGACCTCCACCATCTTTAATTGTTGTTCTTGCACCCCTGTACAAAAGATTGTACTTTATTTTTTTAAAAACTCATCTATGTATGATCATATAAGAGGCAAGTGAGAATGATCATATAGATGTCATAAAAACAAGGGACAATAAAGGAAAAATAATTATGGACAATATAACTGAGAAATTAAACCTACCTCTTTAGCAGATGCTTAGTAAGGTCATCATTTTTCTTCTGGACACAACGGTGCAATGGTGTGCGTCCATGAAAGTCTTGCATATTGATATCTGCACCAAAAAGTAGCAGAAGCTCCACCATTACAGGATGGCCATATTGACACGCTAAGTGCAATAACGAGCAGCCTTGTAAACAGCCTTCTGGCTTCCCAAAGTCCTCAGTTATCTCGCAAGATGCTGGATCCAATAACATCCTGTCTGTCGCTGACTTATCATGATGGACATCTTTACTCAATTCATCATATGTCATGTTTGGACTCACATTAGCAATTACAAGAATTTGGTATGCCACTCTCAAGTTGTTTGTCCTTATAGCTTCCATTATATCGATGGTAATTTGATTGACATCTCTGGCTAAAAGAAGTTTGTCCACGTACTGCAAGGAGCATTTGAGAGGATGAGTGATGGCATAAGAACAAGAAAAATTATCAGAATCAACAAAGTACATGAGGAATAATACGATATTATCGTGCTTCACGTGGTTTAGCAATATTTTATCAGGAAATCTACTGACCACTAAGGAAAGTACAAATGAAGTTGTAGCAATATTTTCGCTCTATACCCCTACTAATGAAGTAAAAGATGTTTAAGTTTAGCCCGCCATTATGTGTGAAGAGTTCATTTCTTGTTAATATTCTTAATAGACTTAGTACTTTCATGGTTTATGCCGATGGCGAATATATAATACGGATTTAGTATTCCTATTATGAAGCAGTTCAATACTATCTATCCAAGAAATCCAAGTATTGCAAGAAAACAGAATACGAAGGGTTTGTTTGATAGCCCTCCATTTAATAAGTTGATTATTTCATGAAAACTTTAGTCTTGAAATAAAAGACAATTTTCCATACATGCAGATTGTCAATACAATCACAACTGATCGTATCATATTAACAAAGGTCACATTATACGAGGAACCACTGGGGTTTCCCTCACTGTATACTGCTCAAAAGAATTCTGCATTGTCCATAAAAATTTTGATCACTCAGTACATGTGCATATAAGAATCCACATCAGATAGTATATCTTAGAAACTCCAAACAATAAATGGGTGATTGGTTCTATAATGCTGGAAACTAAAGGAAATTCTAACCTAAAACAATAGCGATGACAACAGAACTCCCAACCAGTGATATAGTGTTGAGAAAATAATAAGTAACTTCAGACAATAAATGTGTGGCAAGCCATATATTATTGTTGAGAAAAATAAAGTCAGCTGATCTAGGACAAAAGAAGGCGCAAAAGAGCTTACCTTTGATTGTATGTACCTCTCCTTTATTGAGAACGCATCACTAGGTTTAGGTTTCTCAATGAAAAGAATAGCTCCATTTGATTCATCCATTCTGCATGAAAACAGAATAGCAACACAGAATATCAAGAAGAAAACTACATAGAAGACTGAGCAGAGTTGGTTCTCCTTGAATGCATCCCTGAACATATTATTCGCCCATGCAGCCATGCCCTTAAGGAAAGACATATGTTTGGAGTGGTAAATATTCAAAGAAATCCTCTTGTTCCCATATAAAAGGTTATAACAAGAAAGCCTGTTAGTCCCAAGCAGTTGGGATAGGCTAGAGATGAAACCCCCAAGATCTATTCAATTTAGAGCGCTCTAAAGCTGAATGAAAAATCAAATTCTAGTTCTGGTCTACCATGTTTAGGTCCATTGTAATTTTGATAACTATGTTCAGTTTACTGTTTAATTAGAACTGAGGTGATATGTTCTTATAAGTAATGGATGAGAACTCAATGGTTTTTACTTATATTTTGTTGATGAAAATACAGTAGGGGAAGCCCTAACCATGAAGAAAGAAAGAGCTGTACAAAGAGGAAAAACAACAACAACAACCCAGGAGAATTAACCCAATCTACGAAAAGTTGACAGTCCTTTATTCCATGTGCCTGGAGAAGGACCTCATTCCAAAACTGGATTTTATAAGAGAGGAAGCTAGGGTTGCCTCTATTGAGAATTTGGTTGTTTCTCTGCTTATAGAGTTGCCAAACCCCAATGATGAAGACTTCCATAAAGAATTTGCCGCTAAATGAACTCAATGATATTTAAAAAGCAAAATTCAGTTTTGTTGATTATTACCACCATAGTTTGTGCTTTCTCAAAGAACCAGCATATAGGACAGACGACCTGTACATGCAGTACTTACTATGCTTACTTTGGACAACTCCCACAGCTTTCATACAGCATAGTGTCGTGTGGTTTCGAGAGGGTATTTGAGCAAAAAATATGTATGATTACATAATTCAACATACCCTTCATCTTCTTTTGGAAGCAGGGCCTCCCAAATCGAATTAGCATAATCATTTCCAAGTCCACGAAACAAATCCATAATAACTGGCTCCCATACTTTGACATCTAATCTTAAAGATCGAACCTGCATCAAGTAAAAATAATATGTGTGATGCTGAAAAGTATTTTTGAATCCAAGAATTATAGGATTTCTAAAACCTTAGAAACCCATGAAAGAACATATATCATATATATATATATATATGCATTTACAACAAGACGAACAAAGCCTTTTATACATATATTATCATACATACACAATGAAAAATATGAACGGTTAAAAGACCAAGCAAGGGTATGTTGGTTTTCCTACTGATATCTTTCTTTCCTCAAACTTTCCTGCCAATGTATAAACTTACATTCTGGTTCACTCCCAAATGTTCTCCTTTTCATATAATTCTGAATTTATACAGTCCACCTTTTTAACCACTTTAACAACTAATGTGCATGGAAGTATTTAAATGTATCATGGAAATGAAGTGTTCTGCTGCATGTGATTAGAATCACAAATAGCTCATGCTACATAAAATTGGAATATGTTTGAAACGGTGAGATCAATGCCAAATACAGCAACCAAGAACAAAAGTACCTTCCTATTACAGCAAGCTATTTCTGTATTATATTTACTGTGTCTATCATCACTACACTAATATTTCCAAGAATATGAACTCAACTTGTTCTTCTGCACTCTGCAGGAGGCAGGATTAACTGAAAGTTACAACAGTATATATCATGCAATACGAAAAATTAGATATTGTACCTTTGAAACATGTACTCCAAGATTCCTGTGAGCCCCGGAGCACTCAATGCAAATCAGAATACCCAAGTTCAGAGACGCCCAATCAGGGTCTGGAGAACGACACTCTGCACAACTATCATTTCCAGGGATATTCCTCAGAAGGTTGGATATATCATCATGTCCCTCAGAACTATTGCTGTCTTCATGGGATACAGTGTCAACAGAACCTGCAGATCTGTGATTTTCTGCCGCTACATTCCCACATGATAACTGAAAAGAGATTAAATCAGAATAACATTGAGCATCCATCCTATGTCGGATTGTCAATATATTGAACATGAGGCATGTGAATGTAATGAGTCAAACGAAGCCAATTCAGGGAGGCCAAGAATTATTTCTTTCTTATTATTATCTGGTTTCTGGGCATTCAGTTTGACAGATCTATTCATCCAACCTATGTTGGATTGTCAATATATTAAACATGAGGCATGCAAATGTAATGAGTCAAGGCAGGCCAAGAATTATTACTTTAATACTATTACATGATTATCCGGTTTCAGGGCATAAAGTTTGACAGATCTATTCTTTGTTTCTACCAACCAGGTAAACCAAAACTAGTTTAAAACTTATAAAAGCATGAAGAGACATGTGGTAAACCTGTTGTGTGAATGGAGAATTTAGTAGAGAAGCAATAACTCCAGTAATTTTCTGGATCCAGTCCTTTTGATCAGCCGCTGACTCTGCCTGACATCAATAAAGGCATTAACATCTATAGCATGTACAGAAATCATAAAAACACATGCTTTTCATATGACATAAAAGACATGCCTTGCATAAAGAAAATCAGCATCTGCGGAACAAAAATTTATTGTTACCTGTAATGTGTATGTCTTAATTGGTGAAATTATTCTGAAGCAAAACCTTAAATCGCTTTCATCTGCATCAATCTTAATGGTTGAAGTTCTGAGATCAACTGTATGAGATGATAATGAAACTTCACTCTGAGACGAAGCTCGTTGATTCAAGAATCTGAACCGTCCAAACACACCAGCTCCTTCCCCAGCTGTTTGTTGTGATGCCAATCCTTGCTTTCCAAAAAGAAAAAAGGTGTGTATGAAGTACAGAACAAATAGCATAAGATTATTGAAATACAACAACAAAGCCTTTAATCCCACGCAAGTTGGGTAGGCTAGAGATGAACACAAAAGAAAAAAAAGAACAAGGACAAACAAAACAAAAAGGAAGGTGGAAAGGAAGACGAGAGCATGGAAAAGAGCAAAGACAGCCAAACCAAAAAAGAAGAAAAGATGAGAAACCAAAAATCAAGGTTCTGGCACGTGAATCGCTTGCTTCCATGCTCTCCTATCTATGGCTAGCTCCTTGTCGATATTCCAATCCTTCAGGTCTCACTTCACATACTCCTCCCATGTTAAGTTTGGTCTTCCTCTGACTCTCTTTTGTAATGGGGGAGGATAGATTAGGCCTTATGCTTTGCCTATAGCTTGAGAGACATTGGGGATTTGGGAGAGTATTTCTTTATAGATTGATTCCTTGGATAATACAAATGACCGTTGTGCCTCTTTATATAGAGGTAGAGCCGGCCCTAATCCTAACCAACTAATCTTATCTCTAACTAACCTAACTTGAGGGCTACCCGCATCGCTACAGTAGTGCGGGGTTACAGGACCTCGGCCCAAAGGCCTACCCATAACATCTTCACATAAGAGTGTTGAAATAGTAATATGAATTATGTAACACATTTTGGACACAACTTCCTAAATGCTGCATCACATCCCTTTAGAGTAATCTATCTACTGTGGCGAAATTTTGAAGTACAAATTATGCACAACAACCCTTAAACAAAGACATTCCATATGGTGGAAGAAAAACAATATTGAGCGGATCTGGTAGGTCATGGCTCTTGCGCTCCACATATGAGAGCCATCGGATGGAGATCCTAGTGCTCATAATGGCCATGCCGCTTAACGGTGTTGCCCTCTCCATTGCATCCCTTTAGAATAATCTATCTGCTGTGGCGAAATTTTGAAGTACAAACTATGCACAGCAAGAGGACAAGCCCTGGCGCAGTGGTAAAGCCATCCCACTGGTGCCAGGAGACATAGGTTCGACACGCAGCCTCTCTGCTTATGAGGGGGTAAGGCTTGCCTGGGAGTTTTCCTCCCCTAGACCCACATCACGCTGGGGGCTGTCCTAAACTATGCACAGCAACCCTTAAAGAAAGACATTCCATATGGTGGGAAAAAATACTGAGCGGATTTGGTAGGTCATGGCCCTTGCACTCCACATATGAGAGCCATAGGATGGGGATCCTAGTGCTCATGATGGCCATGCCGTGGCGCCGTGTACAAGAGAAAGCCACCCTCTGCTCTAGTGAGCTGCGAAGGAGTGGCAGACCCGAGCCTCAGCGGCGACTAGGGCGGGGCAGCGCTGGCTGACATGAAGGTCATGCGTGGCAGCGACGGTGAGCCGGTGCTGGCGAGAGAGTCATTTTTGGTGAGGTGGGCTGGTACCGCCGACATATGTGGTACACCCGTCATCCAAGGCACCATTTATTTTTCAAAAAAATATATATATATGTGGATCAGTACATCCACTGAATAACATGGCACATAATGTATGTAACTTCGGTAAGCATACAAGTCATGAATACAAAAAGCTAGGTAGATTTGGAATGCCCGAAATCCAAGTTTGCTTACTCATACAAGCAAAAATTAAGGAGCTTCTGATAATTGAGTGCCAAGAAACAAAAAAAAATACATGTTCTAAAGCCATGATAAAACAGGATAATTTAGATAGCATACCGACTGTTTATTTCCCTTGTTTCCGTAGTAGTACAGAGTCCCATGGCTGTTGAGAACAAAAAACCTCCTTTTCCATTCTCCTCGCAAATTTTGAGGACGCTTAAATAGATAGCCTTGTTTGATAACTTGGACCTGGAAAAGAAACAAATCAGTGAGGGGAAGCAATGAAACTTCACAAGATGATTATGAATCATGAAAAAATAAAACTTCAGGCAAAAATTACAGAAAGGGAATGAGATATGAGTAAAACAGATTTTGAACAAAAGATTGATAATTATGAGTACAAAACTGATTTATACTACAGGAAGTCCCATGTGTAAATATGTCAGGAAAAAAATATCATCAACATTTCAAATATACTATCTATCAGTAATCTCTTCAGAGCATCAAGTGCAGCAGCATCCATAGGCTTTAAGATATTTTAGTCATCGCAAATATTTACTTTACAAAGAATCATTAACTACCTCTCCATTTGCAGTTGACTGCATCAAGGCTTCAATGTTTTTATAGGATTGAAGACCAACAACATGGATACCATCACCGCTAGTAGATGTATCCACATTACTAGCCATTCTCACATTTGCTATTTCCTCTTCAGTTCTAAACTCTTGAATTCTCTTTGCAAGTTTATCTTGCTCATTGACAGCCATTTCTTTTGATTGTTGCGCATATGTTAGAACCTGTACCAAGACTCAAGGTCAGCTGGTCCATATTAATCATTTTTTTAGGTTTAGAGTCTAGACCATTATGCCGCTGGATGTAATATCAAACCTGGTGAATGAATGGTTCCATTTGACTCAGGAGCTCATATCCCTATATCATAATGAACAAAACCAGTGACCCAATCATTCAAAAACCATAGGCTGCATCATTGCATAAACACAGAGAGCAAACGTACCTGCTTAAAATATCTCAAATGAGCATCCATAACTGCACTTATTGATTCCAAGAACTCATACTTCTTTTTTGCTTCGATGTTTGCAAGGGCATGTACCTGAATTCCTTGCAGCAAATGAGATTCATTGGCATGGTTGAATAATAATATACTTCCAGATGAAAAAGAAAAAGTTGGTACATACTAAGTTAAAGCGGCATCTCTCGAAAGCTGACTTGGCATTGTGTAGGTCCTGCAAACTTGGAATTAGGGAAATGGTATGCCAGCTCAATATACATTCATCTAGGAAAAAACAAGTGACAACGTACCTCCTCGAGTTCTGTCACAACTTCTGCTCTAGTCCCTTTTCGCACTGACACAAATTTTTCACGTGCCTGACAAGTAAGCAGAATTATAATAAGATAAAGTGTGTGTTTTATAGTAAGCAACAGTTTACTAACGAATGAGTCACACGAATAATTATCGTTTATGGGAGCGGATTTGGCGCCCAGGGCAGCTGGCGCCCTGAACATCTCCACCGTCAACCCCCTTCTTTGTGATTCCTACCTAACAGAACTCAAACGTCCTATTGCTGGGAGCAGCAGCAGCAGCACTAGCCTTTTGCCAGCAGAGAGAGAGAGAGAGAGCAACAGCAGCAGCAGCAGCGGAGGCAGTAGCAAAGAGCAGCAGCAGCAGAGAGAGAGAGCAGTAGCAGCAGCACCGTCCTTTTGCCTGGAGAGAGAGGCTGCTCCATCACGTGGGTGCCTTGTGGATAGAAGTGGTACTGGTCTGCTGGGCCCTTGGGGATAGAAGTGGTACTGGTCTGCTGGACCCACCACATGGGGACGGTGTGGTTCAC